>JAZHYW010015564.1:0-58926 GCA_037355805.1 Ixodes ricinus
TCAGTCCGATCCGATATCTTATTCAAAAGCTATAAGTGATTTTCTGAAAATTTCAATGGGAAAATGGGGCCCATCTTTGCCCGTTTTCGGTTTCTGGTGCCATAGAGCCTCATGTGTTCGTGAACTACGTCGGTCGCCATTTTCCCATTGAAATTTTACGAGAAAATCATCTATGACTTTTGATTAAGTTATAGGATCGAGCTGAAACTTTGGCATCTGGTTGTGACCTCCGGGGCTACCTTTGGGCGGAAAATGAGCGTTCGGCGATGTCTAGTTTATTTTTGCGGTAAAAAAGACCGTGTAAATTTTCTTTTGTGACACCCTGTACATCTAGAACGACGGTCTTCGTCGTTCATCCCACAAGGATGTGTAAGAACAGGTACACGCAAGATAAAAGCAGCGCAACCAAAACGATCAGTGGTAGCTCCGGGTATTTACAAAAGTTAATTGAGGTTTCCGTGTCGCGTATCGCTCGTTGATTACTAAACACGGCTACGTTGAACTAGGCCCATTGTGGGCAAAAATTTATAAATCGTTCATCAGTTCCAGTCATGCGGAAAGCGATGGAGCTTAAAAACATTGCAGCCGCACTCGCCTTGCCGGATTCCATGCAAGCTACATAGGTCCTCGGACAGTATTCGGCGCTTTCTGTCGTTAATCGTGCACCCTATGACCGGGCAATTGTGTCCCGATGACCGGGGACTGTCGCCATCGAAGCCCGTGGTTCTGAATTAAGTTTGCGAGTTTAAAACAGAGAAGAAAGCGCGAACGAAGTTCTGGCACTGCAGACACCCAACACCGGCGAAGCCTTTCATCCGGGACTTTCACTCTTTCTACACAACCAGAAAGGAGGAAAGCGCCGGTAGCCCTTTCCCCTTTCTCTCTCGCTCTCAAAATGGCGCTACCCACGATAAAACGGTCTATACAGTCACCCTAGTGTGCTCTAGCCCACTCGGCCACCATTCCCCCAAGGCGACCTCCTCTCTAGTGTTTGCCTATTCTGAAGTGTAGAGAGTTTGGGGAGCTTCCCTTCAACTGCCAACCTGCAACCGAAAAAAAAAAAAAACTCTTTTCGCAATTGGTTTTTTATTAGTGACAACAAACATGTTTTTAATGAAAATCTTGCTGAGCTTCATCGAAAGTCGCCTAAATCAGCCAGTTTTTAGGACGACTGAAAGGCCGGGGTGCGCTAAAGTTAAGACTCAGTGCAGCAGGCGCGAAAACACGGCCCACGAAACAGCGCGATACGATTGTCTTCTCTTCCTGCAGATCAAGTTCCTCGACAAAGAGAAGCGTCCCAAAAAAGCCTACTTCGGCGAGGATGGCTACATCAGCCCCTACGTGGGCATACGGGCACTCGCCAAACTGCTGGAGCTGGCGGTGATCAAGCGGCTGGGCGCCCAGTGGGTCAGACCCCGCATCGAGATGTACCAGCTGGTTTTCTGCCACGACTGCGAGGCCGAGCACCACTGGACGGACCAGTGCCGGGCCTTCAGGAGGTCTCCAGAGGCGCCAGAGGATTGCCCAGAGCCTGCTTCCTACGTTGGCGACGTGTAGCATGGAAGTGTCGGCCCTCCACGAATGCTCTGGGCCCGATGACCGATGCTTCGAGTTCGTGGTAATGCGCGAAATGTCGCCCGTAAACAAATAAAAAAATAAAATATATGTTATGTATACACGTAGTATCTTGACTAGCGGATCTGCACCCAGGAAGTCAGCCAGGACGATTGACGTCAACCGGTGGATGCTGGAACCAAATGGCCAATACTGGAAACTTCTCCGAAAACCTATGGGAGCGACAGCGAAGCGTGACAGTGGCGCCTCTAGCGGACTCTGGAGTCTACAGGAGCAGACGACGCAATGGAGAAGTGTAGGCTCCGCGACGTCCTCGAGCTTTGCGAGCCCTTTCCGTCACCCCAACAGCTGAAACAATTCATTCCACTTGCAAAGCGGGGATCCACTTATCGCAACTGCAACGACAATTAAATAACATGCACAGAAAAAAATATGAGCAGTTTATCTAGCAGTCTCAAACGCCACTCAGGGGATCACACACGTTAAAAACGCATCTAAAATATGCAAAAAAAAAGGAGTTTGTCTACTCGAACTATGTCGTAAGAGGTTACTGTTGATCCGTTTCCAAGCTGCGTTGTCAGTTTCTTACCTGAATAGGTGATTAATAAAAACTTGCGCAAACGTTAAAATTACCAGAGCAAGCGCACCAGCCTCTGCAGCATTACAATGCAACGAGAAAAGTGACGTGCGAACACTTTCCGAACTTTGCAGGAGATGGAGTCTCCATCCCAGACGAAAATAAAAAGAATATGGGGAACAGGCGTATGAAACAGGAAGTTAGCAGACGATTCAACGATCCAAATCACCCAGCAAAGACCTTCTGACGATGACGATCGCGCGGGGCGTCGGTAGGAGCATTGAAAATTAGCAGGTGGTGGTCGCCGTCGGTGTTGAGTCTACAACAAACAAAGCGGAAGCAACACGACAGAACTATTCAAGAAAGCGCTTTTTTTCCCCTTCTTTCAGCTGCACGTTACACATTTGTTTATTTGCTTTCGCGGCGTTGGTAGGAACTAAGAGCAAAACAGAGAAAAGGAATAACGTAGTCCAACCCACAGTGCCCGATAAGTAAATCGCACGCTGCCAACGTTACTAGAACCCCTCAGTTCGGGAAACTGCCATAGAGCCTGCTTTAAAAAAGTGGCTCCGATTCTGTACTCGGGAACCGAGCTAATGGCGATCGCAACACCGCCGTTTCTCCCGCAGCGTCCACCACGGCGGCACGTCGAGTCAGGCAAGCGGCCGGTGGCGCCATCTCGCAGGGCCATCTCCAGTGGCTATGTAAAGGAGCACTCATGTTTTAAATCGTCGCTGAAGGGTGGCGCTGTTATCGTATTTAGCCTAAAGTCCCTGTATCTGGGAAAGTGGCGCATTCTCTTTCCTTCTCCGCTAAAAACCCTCCTTACCCCACCTCTAACTTCCGGTTTGCAACGGCGGCGCCCTCTGGAATTTCCCAAGCGTCTCGACTTGCGGTGGCGTAGCAACATCTTGGGAAATTCATGACGACCGGAAGTCCAAAACCGAGCCAGATGTCACGTGACGACTGGCCAATAGGCTCCTTGCATTGACGTCACATTGCACACTTTTCCCCACCATGTAAAAGGAGGAGAGGAAGCTGCTTTTGTAAGAATTTTGAGTGACAGGTTAATCTTCTATAATCTTCTGGGAAAGAGAATAGCGACGCCTGTGCAAATCCGGAGGCACAAAAAAGGATCCTGATAAGAGGGGAGCTCCTCTTCCCCTTTTCTCTGGAGGGCATCGGAAGTGACGTCATGTGCAAGAAGCCTCATAGGCTCCTTGCACTGACGTCACATCGCATACTTTCCCCACCATGTAAAGGAGAGAGGGAAGCTGCTTTTGTAAGAATTTTGAGTGACAGGTCAATCTTCAATAATCTTCTGGGAGGAGAATAGCGACGCCTGTGCAAATCCGGCAGGCACAAAGGAGGATCCTGATAAGAGGGGAGCTCCTTCTTCCCTTCTCTGGAGGGCATCGGAAATGACGTCAATGCGCGGCGGCTAGTTCAAAGATTGGCGCCACTTTTCCCAGAATAGAGGGGCTTTAATTTAGCTCGGTCTCGATGGACGCCGGCGGCCCCGGTTTCAAGCGCGAGTTTCCCAACTGAGGGTCTTATACTTTGCACGCTGCAATCTGCTGCGTGCTAGCAGTGTGTGACCTTTTTTTTGCTCTCGCATTTCTTTTTTTTAGTGACTTCGGCAGGTTGTTTGTTTGCTCGCTTGACGAAGCCGTTCAAAAGTATTGAGTCGTCAGTTGGCGATTTTGAAGTCAGACTTGGATAGCTCTTCCAGTGTACTTTAAGTAACTTAATTACTCACGTTTGTTCGGTCTTCGGGAAGCGGAAGAAGGATTTTCCACCATATCGCAAAAACTTGTTTTTTGCAGTGGTCAGCAGCACATGGCATGCCTGCCATCTCCAAGTATGCGCATGGTGTATGCGCCATGGCAGACGTGACTGCGTACTCAAATCAAATGCATAACGAGCTTACACGTTTTTAATATATTTATTAAGTATGAAAAAGTACAATTGAAGATGTCGGATTAGAAACTCAATCGAAGACGAAAATAGGAGGTTATCGCAGACGACAGGGGAAAACAATAACAAGAAACATGCAGACGGCCCTCGGGGCCGGTTTTCATCGAAGCGATGGTAAACCCATTTTGGTAAACCACAGTGCCTAGGAAGGAAAAAGTACCTAGCTACTGTAATAAACGGCTGGATATAGAACAACAATAATTATTTTTCATTGGGCACTAAGATACGTCATCTATCGGTGAAACAAGCCAGTCATTTTGTTTATCCTCTCTTTCCGCTGGTTGTTATCGATCTAGCATCTAATGCTATACTTTTTTGCCTCTGTTCGCAAACCCCGATGCTGACGCTTGGTCCATTTTCAATCGACGTTTGCGGACAGGACACTATCGTCTGCTATTTGGTTTCTCTACCTGCACACCTGCGTCTTGCTACATATCGCAATAAGACGCAAGATAATCCTAACATCACTTTTAAAAACGAAAAGAAAAGCGAAATGATGATCTCGTCAACTTTCTATGTGGTAAGTATTTGTTTATTTCTCGTTTCTGCGACTTCTGCAGATGACATCGGCAAGGTTGATTCGTATACCGCGCTGCCCGTGTCCCACTAGAGCGACAGATGGAGACAAAAGACAGCGACAAGCCTCAAACCCATGCAGCATGCTCGCGATGGTACCTTTGGCAGGCGTGCAGTCGTTCGGTGCTCGTGTAGTAAGCACGAGCGATTGCAAGCCTGCCAAAGACACCCTCGGGTGCATGATGCTCGTGTTTGAGCCACGACCGGTTTGAGCATAGGCCTCCTGCGTTGCCCAGGGGTGCTGCGAGAAAGGGACTTGTTAGGCCTTGTTTGGGTAGTACAAACTGAGCGTCTCAAACTGTCAGGCATGCAGAAGTGTGCCTGCTCTGCTGCGGAGCGCTAGAGATCACGATGAAAATATAAAGAAACAACAAATATCCGAACGCCGCCGAAGCTAAGACGCTAAGAGCGCGAGCCATGAGATGCCGTTTCACGCGTTCCAAAGTAGACACTGACAAAGAAAAAGAAGAATGAAAGCCTCGCGACACAGGTGTTTCGACGTCACCGCCCAGTGATAATGGACGCGTACCCTAGCGGTGGTGTCATGAATTCGGCACTTCTGAGTTGTCTTCCGGCGTTGAGTCTGGCCGGTATTGGCGTCCAAAGGTGTTTTTCGTTCTTCAGCACCAGGCAGAGTTAATAAGCTCGACCAACGTGCCGATAAGTATATAGCGCTGAGGCTCGATCAGGTGATCTTGTACTACTCGAAACGAGGGCGCTACAGATTCTGTTCAAAGCTTCAGCGCAGGAGGCCTATAGCCTCCTTTATTCTACGAAGCCTCTCAAATCACGAAAGACTCTGGTTTGGGGCTTGTCGTTGTCTTTTGTTTCTGTATGTTGCTCTAGCGGGACACGGGCATTACGTTACGTTACGACGAATCCTTCGTTGCCACGGCAACTCACCGTCATAGCTCGTCGTCACTGAACATTCGTGTCTCGAATATCGCGTGCCAGGCTATCTCTTTGAATTGGTAGCCAGGCTTAATACGAAGCACGAATTTTCCGGTGACTTTTCGTAACCTAACGTAAGAAAACGGGTATGTGTGAACAAGCCTTAAAGCTAAGCTTCTCGTCACCGTTGAATTGCTGGCCACCGGGGATGTCTAGAAACCTCGATGCTGTCGGCATACTGTCGGCGCACTGCGAACAAAAGAACAGTACAATGTCCCAGCTGTTCACCCGGAACGAAGACTTTATCGAAAATAACCCGCTTTCTCCGCAAAGTAATCGCTGCTCACGAGTTGGCGTGCATAGTGTAACAAATTAAACGTGTTAGCATAAATATATACCAACACTTGTTCACAAAACATTTTTTACTCACCATAAAAAGCTTGCAAGCATGTACCGTCATATGTCTTGATCCTGACTGCTGAAGAGTGATGCGTTCGCGGAATGCCGCCGTCGGTTAGTTTAGTAGTCCCTCTGAACTACCGCTTTGCTTGACGTGCTAATAGGTTGATGGTGCGTCATTAATATAACAGCCGGATCGAAATGAATGTTCAGCAGAACCAAGCAGAACTATTAGCCCTCATTAAGCGATGTCGCGGCCATTTTCCTTGTAGGTACCGCTCCTCCTCGGCGCCCCTGCTCTCCCAGTCACGTGACCTAGAATTCCCCTTCTAGGGACAATAGTTAACTTTAACCCACGGTTCGCGTTCGAGTAAAACGGGCCCTGCTGATGTCCTGGCATAGCATATGAGACGAACCGGCGATAGTAAGCGACGAAGCAAAGGAAAGAAAGTAAAAACTAAGCCAAACAAGGCAAAGCAAAACACGCAATGGTACGAACGTCAAGTAAACACAAGAAGAAACAAACACATAAAAGCAGGAGGAAGAAAGGTTACGATGGCGTAGCGCCGCCGCAAACACTAAAAGAAAGTAGATTTTGAAAAATGGAAGCTTGTGCGCGACCGTCCAACGGTCGTGCACATCCTACGACGCTCTCCTCTTTTTTTCTTTATCACGCGCGAGAAGTCTTTTTTTTTTGTAACTCTGCTATTATTAGTTTCAGTAATAGCGATTTGCATGTGCACAATAGACTTCTTCCAGAGCATACTGGCATCGCAGAAGCGTACGTGGTTTTGAAATTGTTTTTTGCTTCTCCTTTTCGCCTTTTCGACAAAACGGTTATAAGCAATACATTCATGAGAATTATAATAGCAACAACAAAACGAATTAATTGGTAAGAACAGTAAAGTTGAAACGTGGCTATGTTCTGAAATTTTTGTACATTGCTATTTTCAAGAAACAGGGCGAAGGTACTCCGTGTTTTGCGCCTGGCTTACGTAAGTTCGTTTTCTTCAGGAGAGCCCGAAAATAGCACACTGAAAGCTGTAACCTATTTCCCACGCGAAGAAAATTTTCTTCGTTCATGAGGTGGCACCTATTTTTCTAACATTCAAAACAGCAAATACGCGTGACATTTTTTTTTTTAGTTGGTCATTTTAAACAGATATTGGCAAAACCAATGCGTTGTGGAGGATTCGTCTGCTCAAGACTCCGAGCTCGCCAGGGGCGCTGCTCTCACTTTTGTACTTGCTGGGACGGTGCGTGACCGAATATCGGGCTGCTGCAATCGAGGCTCTGGCGATGACCATGTGCATCAGGTTCAGCTGCGTGGCTACGACGTCCTCATCAACCGTTGATGTTTCCGCTGCGTTTGACCGTGTCGTGGGCTCCATGTCTGCAAGCATAAACAAAAAACACCGCCCTGAACACGCAACAAAGCAACGAAAAACCGAGATCCCCCCAAAACGATAACTCCTAGAAAGAACGTCATAGGCACAGCACGAAGGAAGCCGAAATAAAGGGGAACAGATATCAGTCAAGGAAGCCCAATCAAGTGTCAACATGAAGGGCGGCCAAACTATGTTGGGCGCAGTTGTGGTAGAATGCTCTTGAATGTAAAGTCATCGTCCCGACAAACTTTTTGCGCCATAAACCCACAAAATCTTCTCTCTCTCGACGAACTAATGACATGTAATATAACATCAACTGGTAAAATAAAATTAGGTATATACCGAAGCTATACCTTCAGTAAGTCCAGGACCAGTTTGATCAAAACTAAATCAGTAAGCTTTATGTAAAGCGATGTTATTCGTATTATTTATTTTATTTTCAGTATCACCCAAATTCCTAAAAGCCGCTTCGTGTTATTATTGTATAAACCCAATATTGTTACAGCTGGGGCGGAGGAGCATATCGCGGCCTAGACTCGTCATGCATTTTCTGAACCTGTCCTGCATACGACCGACTGATTTTGTTTCGGGCAAAACTAGCTCAGAAAAGATGAGTCTAATTGCCGGTAGTGGTGTCCTTTGGGTGTATAGATGCGGATTAGTATACAGCTGAGAACACTTTGAATCGAGCAACGGCTCGCGCCCTTCGCAATATGTATATTTCGTCCCCCCTTTCTCTCTCTCTCTCTCTCCCCTCTTAATATCTGCCTCTCTCTTCATATAACAAATGAGCATTAGACGTTTTTCACATTATTTCTGCCTAACATTGAAATCCGCGTCTTCCTCTCTACGAATCGCCCAAGGGAGAAAAAAAGAATAATTATCATACTTTGAGTTATGCCACCAGGTAAACAACTTCGTCATGATTTATCATTCGGGCTTATCACAGTAACTTTGCTCCAGCCTCGTGTTTTTGTTTTCTTTGCTGTCTTTCCACCCCAGGGCCCAGGACGTTCACTATATCAGTCACGTCATTGAAAACTGCAAGATGAGGCCCTTTACAATAAAGTACCAAGGTGCTCAGCCGTCTCATACCCATCTCCACATACCCCACGCACCAATTTCCGTGAAAGAGTGCATTGCTGAGCTAGTTGGTTGTTAGTATTATAACATGGTATTATAAGGGTGCACAAGGACGAGACACAAGACGAAGAAGGCGCGCAGGACAGACGCCAACATGAATCTAAATGTTTATAGAAATTTGTAGAGATTACCGCTTCGAAAATGTACGCAGTTTAATTTCTGCTATGTTTTTGTTTATCTATGGAGACAACTTTCATGCTGCTATGTTTTTGCGTTTCGGCGTTGTGACCCTGGTACAGGGTGTACTACAGGGTGTACAAAGTGGTCCCGAGGTGGCAACAAATGACGTCACAGAAGCCGAAATGTCATGCTGTTGCATGTCGCTATCCTGGCGGTTGGTCGTACAAATGCCAGCTATAGAAGCTGCGAGTAGCACCACCGAACGCGAGTGTCGCTGCCACACTGGAGAGCGACCTGCAGCAGAACAGGGTCTGCCACATACACCAGATCTGTTGGGACGCCGCTACGATCGCGCCTAGCGACATGATGAAGCCCAGGAGCTTTACAGCATGATAAAGCATGACACTTCTACGACGTCATCAGGCAGAAATGGACCTTTTCACATACCGACGGCACCAGGCGGTGGCTGCACGAACTAAAAATCGAGGAAGGGACCTACCTGCGCTACCAATCGATAATGGGAGCTACGCTACCAGTTTCTTCGTTCTCTGAGCAGCAGGGCGTGCCCAACGCGCCGTCCAAGTGGGGCATCCGTGGCGTCCACTTAAACGTCGTGTTATTCTTTCCGTCCGCTTTCTTTTTGCGTAACACAATTATATGTATGCTGCAATTACGTTTGCTACTCGCTGATCTTTAGCCTCCTTCCGAATTTCCTCGATTTTTGGTGACAATTTCCGCCGCTTGGCATCGGGCGCTCGCGCGTGCGCAGAACGCTTCTCGGAAAAGGTCCATTGAGGGAGCACTTCTTTGGACGAGGTAAACGCACCAGTCGGAGGCGCGTTCCAGGTACTACGGGGTGTCACAAAAGAAAATTTCACGGTCTTTTTACCGCAAAAATAAACTAGGCATCGCCGGCAACTCATTCTCCGCCCGAAGGTAGCTCAGAGGTCACAACCAGATGCCAAAGTTTCAGCCCGACCTGATACCTTATTCAAAGGTTGTAAGTGATTTTCTGAAAATTTCAACGGGAAAATGGAGGCCGACGGAGTTTTCGAAGACTGGCGCTCTATGGCACCAGAAACCCGAAAAACGGGCGAAAATGGGCTCCATTTTCCCATTGAAATTTTCAGAAATCACTTACTACTTTTGATTAAGTTATCGGATCGGGCTGAAACTTTGGCATCTGGTTGTGACTTCCAGCGCTACCTTTGGGCGGAGAATGAGCGTTCGGCGATGCCTAGTTTATTTTTTGCGGTAAAAAAGACCGTGTAAATTTTCTTTGTGACACCCTGTATATCAATGCTAGCTGCCTTCTGGTTAGCCCACGATCCTTCCAGTCGCAGCCAATCAGAGCTCGGCGTTCTGACGTCAGTGCAAAAGCAGACGAAGCTTTACGTATTTGATAGTGTCAAATGAGTTCCTGGAGCGTTAACGCTCGCCCTCAGCACCAGGGCCGAACTACGGGCCAAGGAAACTGCAGCCGCAGTACAGGCTGCCAGGGTGCCCCATGATAGCCCCGGAAATTAGAAAAAATGTAATTGTCTTTCATTTCAAGACAGCTCGGACCCACAGAGTATGTATCTTACACCGTGGCTCAGACCAAAAGCAGAAGTAAACCGAAACTTGCACGTAGTTTCAGTTTCACTTGAACTCAGAAATGTGTCTTGTGGCGTAAATATTGTGCTATTTTTATTTCTTGAGCGTGTATGTGTGTGTGTAAGGGTGTGGGGGAGGCGGGGTTGTAACACATGTTCGGCTGACACAGTTTCAGCAGGCGCTCGTTGCTTTCCGTCGTTGCCTGTGCGTGCAGGCTCAAAGCGCTACCGGCGAGAAATCTGAAAGACTCCCTGCTCTCTACTTCTTTTGAGAGTGCCGCTGTGCTGATTTAATTTTCTTTTCAACTTGTGTTTTCTGACAGCCATTTTTCGCGGCCTTCGGCACTTTTCATATTTCGCGCCATTTTCCCGCGCTATACCTACAGCGCGCTTAGTGGCTGTGAGCGGAACTGTATTGCGTTCGTGTGACCGAACCGACCGCGTGAAAAGGTGAGGTCATGCGTGCTTTTCGGTCATGGCGACGATGTAAACAACTCTTTCGAGGTTCCCAAGGGGTGGTGTCGATCGCGAATTTCGTTGCAGCGGTCTGAGTGTTCCGCCCATCGTGGATCTGAGTTTAAATATAGCTCTGTGTCCTGATCAAGAACTCATCACTATATATCTATATATATCATCACCGAAGGAAACAAGCAAGACAAAAAACAGAATGACCGGCCAAAGCTTACGTGTTGCCCTGACGCTTTGCGCTTGAATCATCCACGTATTTAAACAGCAGGCGCTTCGATGACAGCTGACGAAGTTCACAGGTGAGTGGCAGCTTTCTTCGTCATTTTCCTGAGCCGGAATAACTACTAATTACTACTACGAGACCAAGGTACTCGTAGGAACATAACTTCCTCCACGGATGAACGATTTGTGTGCTCGGTTCTTACTGTGGCTATTTTCCCGCTTGCTCATCGATGATCTTTCACGTTGAGGATTGATATCGGTACGTAAACTTCCTGCGACTTTCTCGACCGAGTCAGGGATGGATTCGTTCGATTACAAACACAACGCGCGAGTGAAACTATTCCCCTCCATGGGACAATTATATGCAACACGGAACTGGCGAGTGAATGAAATTTAATTTTCAATGCAATCAGTTTTCTTACGAATACGGACAGATCAAAGATATATCAACTGAAAATGGTCAGTTATGGCCACTAGACCCCAGCTGGTCCCAGTTCGGGAGCAGTGAAATGGAAAGAAAATTAGAGCAAAGCAACATTAAATTTTGATGTGAGTTATATGGGAGGACAGGTAATAATAGGACTGATGTATGCGGACGACATAGTACTTATGGCAGATAACCAGGACACGTTACAGGAACTACCTGCAATATGCTAGAAAGCGCATGGCCAACTCACATTGGGCATGAGTTTTAGTAGTAACAAGTCTGGAGTAATGGTGTTTAACGACGAAAAGAGGGAACCCCTGAGGACACAAGACATTGTAATTGACCAAGTAGGAAAATACAAATATCTGGAAGTCTGGCTCAATCAGGGAAGAAAATATCTTGAGGAACATGGGAGAATATAATTAGAAAATGGAAAATAAATGAATCTATTATGAAGCTCAAGGCACTATGGGACTGTAATAGATATGAAGTAATCAGGGGTATATGGAAAGGAGTGATGGTACCAGGACTGTCTTTTGGCAATGGGGTACTGTGCATGAAATCAGAGGTTCAATCAGGATTAGAAATTCAACAAAGAAGCGTAGGCAGATTGGCACTGGGAGCACATGGACAGACACCGAATGAGGCGTACAGGGGGACATGGGCTGGTAATCTTTTGAGAGCAGGGAGGCAGTTAGAAAGTTGAAATTTGAACAAAGGTTGACCGAATTGAATGATATGCAGTGGGGCACGGAAGGTATTCAAGTATTTATACATAAAAAGTTTAAACACAAAATGGACAAACCAAACCCGAAAGCTTACATTTAAATGCCTACAAACTAGTGATGGGGCTGAGCAGACTAGCTTCAGTGGAAAAGGGAGTGAAAGAGGCAGAAAGGAAAATGTGGGAGGGAAGAATGTAGGAAAAATCAGCTCCAAGAATGTACAGGTCACAAAAACAGGACATAAGAAAGGAAAACATGTTTGACAATTCACTGGGAAGTTCTTTGCTATTCGATGCGAGAACGGGAGTTTCGAGGATGAGGACGTATAGGGCTGAATTTCAGGAGACACACATTATGTGCCACCTGCCATAATGAGAGCGAGACACTAGAGCACTTGGTTTTGCAGTGCACAGGGCTTCGCCCTGTCCTCCCTGGATGGGTAACGGATTTGGCTAGGGCCCTGGGTTTTGCTGGCAATGATGGAGGGACGGTGGAGAATAGGTTTACAGTCAGAAAGAGGCAATTAAAAGATTGGTGGAAATTATCTAGGGGTAATGGAATGATGCACGACTAACTAGCGCAGTTGGGGACAGGCGGGACAGAGGAAAACTGGGACTTCCTTCCGCTTGACTCCAGCCCAAATTCTCGACGCTGCCTCTTAGTGGGTTCGGTGCTGGGGTAACGCCGAGAGGGTTTGACCAGAGGAAATTTGGCGCCTCCCTCGCTGGGGGAAGAGACTGGAGGTGATGTCTTTTTTAGGTTTTGTGCCCGATCCCCCTAAGGTCATCCTGGTGATATCCCATACTCTCTGGTGATAGTTAGAAGGAGAAAATTGGTCTTAGAGGGGTGGGAGGAATCATATGTTTGTCTTTTCAGACTTAGGCTAGGTGGCACAAACTACCGCCCGATATAAGGGGTATTGCCATTAATATCCATCCATCCATTCATCCGGGTCGCATACTTCTTGCGCAGGAGTTGCGGTGACGTCAGAATGACGCCGAGCTCTGCTCCGTCGGACGTACAGTAGTTTTTATTTCGAATTCCGTCGGAAGTAACTTTAATATTTATTTCAAGTTCCGTCGGATGTAACCTTAATTTTTTTAGGTTACGTCGGACGTAACTTGAATCCTTGGGGTAGTTGCGTCGGATGTAACTTTAACTTTTATTTCGGGTTCCGTCGGACGTGACGCTAGACACTGCGTTGATCGCAAGGATAGTGGGTAGACCTCAGTGCTAGATGCCTTGAGGTCTACCCACTATTTTTTTCAATCAGCTAATACATATCTTGCATGTGACATCATTTGTGGCCATGCCAGTATTTTATGCGCCGCGAGCGTTCGGTTCGCCATGTTTGTTTCACGCCGCAGAAGTTAGAGTTCGAAGAAACAAGTAGGTAGAAATAACCATCAGTGCCCAGCAATGGCGACACTTACAAGCTATGTACAGGGTGTCACAAAAGAAAATTTACAGGGTTTTTTTCACCGCAAAAATAAACTAGGCATCGCCGAACTCTCATTCTCCGCCCAAATGTAGCGCTAGAGGTTACAGCCAGATGTCAAAGTTTCAGCCCGATCCGATACCTTATTCAACAGTTATAGGTGATTTTCTGAAAATTTCAATGGAAAAATGGAGCCCATTTTCGGCTGCCATTTCCCCATTGAAATTTTCAGAAAATCACTTATAACTTTTGATTAAGGTATCGGATCGAGCTGAAACTTTGGCATCTGGTTGTGACCTATTGAGCTACCTTTGGGCGGAAAATGAGCGTTCGGCGATGCCTAGTTTATTTTGCGGTGAAAAAACCCTGTAAATTTTCTTTTGTGACACCCTGTATAAGAGCTTGGCATTCTGACATCATTGCAGACCCCTGGTGCAAGACGCAGACAAACTTGTACTCTGCATAGGGGTCTATGGGGAGCGCAGGTTCGACTGCTTCTTTGCAGGGGTTGTGGTCAGTACGCCGAGCTCTGATTGGCTCTGATTGATCCTTCAATCAGAGCCAATCAGAGCTTCAGGCTCACTGACGTCACCACAACCCCTGCAAGAGAAGCATACAAACTTCGCGCTCCGCATTGGCATCCATTGATTGCCAGTTGAAACCAGTTTGCCCCACTGTTAAGATTTCAAGTTCCAACTGGCCCCAGTTAGAAATTTTCACCTAATATCTAGCTTGAACCAAAAAGAAACATGCCTTTTCAAACATTTCTTTGCAGATAAGCCAAGATGGATAGTGGTAGGACAAGTGCCTGCGCATTTTGGCTCCAGACCCCAGCCTCATTGGTAAGGAATGGTTCTTATAATAAAGAAAAGAGAACTCGCCGAAATTGGTTTTAACATATCTAAGGAGCACAAATAATTATGTTTGTACGGTTGCACAAAGTTCCTTGTATTCGCAACTGTAAAATTCTATTTGTCGTAACCCTCTATGCCCTGTTTCAGAATGAGGCCGCCCAGCTCTCGGCGCGGGTCAACCAGCAGGCCAACTTTGGCTCGGACCTTTTCAAGCAATCGACGCTGGATGACTGTCTTGAGAATGTGCCTCAGCAGTCAAGAAAAAAGTGGGTTCGAAAGGACGTCGATTGGATCCGAGCGCTTACCGTACCATGCAGTGCCCTTTCTCGATATGAGCGCAGCAGTGGCGTCACAAGGGGGGGGGGGGAGGACGACGACCGCCCTGGGTGCAGCGCTCTGGGGGTGTCGCCGCGGGCCATTGCCGCAAGTGCCGCGGACCCTAGCTGACGCCACTGGAGCAAAGCCAAATTTATGCCGAATGCTGCCAAAATGCTATTGTCTAATAGATACTCAATGTGTCTGCCCCAACAATGGCGAGTTTGGATAGTTGGCATAGCAGTCACTCTATGGCGCGTGTGCTTACGAAAAGGGTCTGTTGATTTGGATAACAATGTAGCGAAGCCTGCAAGAGCCAGGTTTCGCCAGTTCGAATGTTACGAACGTCTCCGAGTATCGAATCTGATGGATCCCAGTTTTGCACACTTCTCGAGTTTGCAAGTCTAAAATCTTCGAAAGCTGCAAATTTTGTGAGAGTTCAACTCACTGTTGGCTTGTGAACTTGTACCTTTAAAATATTTACAGTGCAGCGTGTTTGGAATTTTCGCTTCTTGTACGGTCATGTCCGCTGACTTGGCTCGCATGTAGTTCGATATTTTGAATGGTTGCCTCAATATAACTATTCTTATATGCTTATTCAGAGTTGATAGATGCAAGTGACAGGAGTGATGTAAAGAATGATTTGGGGGTGACGCAACTTGTTGACAGTAAAACAGATTTGCTCTGAATTTTCATGCACGACGCCTGCTTGTTTTGGGGTATTCTTTCAGCTGAATTAGTTAAGCTTTGCAAACCGTTCTTTCTTACTCTTGAGCTCACATTTGATAAAGTGCCTAAATTGGACAAGCCATGAAATTCACACGCACAGTGAAGCAAGCAAGGTCCATTTAACTAATCTTTACTTAAATCTGAGCCAAAGCGAATTGGGAATTAAAAAAATTAAAGACGTTTACAAATCTCTGTAACATGAAATTAGAGTGCAGTTCTTGAGGAGGAGGAGGGGAGGGTATGCCCCTGGTCCTCCTCCATACCTTCTTCTCCTCCCTCTCCTCCTTCTCTCCTCCCCTCCTTTCTTCCTCCTCCTTCTCCTGCTCTCTTCCTCATCCTCCTCCTACTCCTCCCTTCCATCCTCTCTCTCCCCTACTTCCCCCTTTCCTCTTCCTTCTCGTACCTTCCCCTCCTCCTCCTCATGTGACGTCAATTTTCCCGTTAAATCTAGTGGAGAAACTGAATTTGTTCATAGGTGACGTGACAGCAAGTCATGTGACGTCATTTTACCCGCTAAATTTAGTGGGGAACTGAATGGCTGTTGAGGTCACGTGACATCAATTTTCCCGCTAAATTTAGCATGGTTAGGCGGCATCTCGCAAATGTAGCGGGATTGTGCTGTTGAGGTCACGTGACGTCGATTTTCCCGCTAAATCTGGCCGAGGAACTGAATTTGTTCATAGGTGATGTGACACCAAGTCATGTGACATCATTTTTCCTGCTAAATTTAATGGGGAATTGGTGTTGAGGTCACGTAACATCAATTTTCCTCTAAATTTAGCGCAATTATGCCGACGTCGCTTAAAACCCGTAAACGGGCGCCTAAGAGCTGCTCTCTAAAAGTATTGAACTTTCTCTTGTTAAAAACATTTGCTGGTCACCTGGCAATACAATAAGAACATGCCGACTATGCAGATGGTGTGCAGATTATACAAATGATGCTTATAATCAGCATATCACACAAATAATGTGCATAATCAGCACATCACTTGCTAAGGAATCTCATTTCGGTTGGGTCGTCTGGTGATTAGCTGAACGGTAGGGGGAAGGTACAGTTTGTTACCACCTTCTAGGATCCCCTGTGGGCTCTATTGTTCTAGAAATAGATTAAATGAGGCTTTTCAATTTGATATATCAAGTATTTACTAATTAATTTTGTTATGAGGACCAGTGATGCACGTGGACAACAGAACTTATGGCTCTTTTGCGGTGCAAGTGACGTCTGCTGTTCGCTTGAATCTCTTGCTTCAGTAAATGTCGCACTGTACAGCGAACTGCCGCAGTGATGGCTTTTGGGGAAAAGTTGAGTAGGAAATGCAACACTTTGGACAGAACTGGAAAATAATAATTGATTACTAATTAATTGATAACTCGATGGTAATTAATTCATCAAACGCTTTATTCTCAGGCTGGAGGTTTCGGCGGATGATGACTATTGGAATTCTTCTGGCCAAGTTGGATTCAGCTTTGAAGACGATTGGGTAAGACAAGAAAATGCTTTCTCAATTTTTGTTTTCATTTTTGGGATTACCAAGAAACAAAGAATGCACTTCAACAGCAAGCTCGTTTAGCTGTTTGTAAACAAACTGTTGGCAGATTTGGCACTGCTTGTCACCCTGTCGTCAGTAATACCCGACCGAAAGACCAACACTCTTGCTTTTGCTTTACGCTCGTTAATCCCAAGATAAATACATGAGATCGCTCGAGTACTCACTTGCGCTTGGTCTCCAAAGGGAGGTGTTTTGCGCCTTTGAACAAAATCCTAGCTACTTCTGCCAGTTCATGGTCGAAAGACTCGTACAGTCCTTTGACAGGAAAGTTTTCTTGTTAACAAATATGACTGCTTCGCACATTTCCGTTCGTGCTTTGCGCTTGCTTCTAACCGCTTACGACAAGAGAATACACTGGTGCCATCTATCAGGTACAAATGTGAGTGTTGCAATCACCGCGCAGGGTTCTAGCATGAAATAAACTAGTAAGAAAGTGGCGGAAGTTTAAGCAGTGGATGTTTGAAAACATCATTGTCAAGTGGCAGTGATCGTAATATTGCACATGTGTGCGGAGTCGGCGATTGTGCTACGAGGCTAGATCTTTATACGCTCACGCAGGACGACAGCAAGAGGAGTGCGTCGTTCAATGAATTGCCTCCACAACCTCGAAACAACCTTAAACATGGCGCAACTGGTAAGGGGACGGACCTCAAGCTTCCTTCGCCTTCCTCCGCATCAGGTGTGTATCACTATACCAGTTCCTGATTTTTCCTTCGATTTTTCTCACTTGAAGGCAAAGCCAGAATGCGGTAACCTTCGTTCACCGTTAAAGTCTCGTCGTGATATATGCATCCGATCATCCAAGCTTATATTGCTGCTAACTGCGATTTGACAGCTGCCCTTTACAGATCTCTTTGTCGTACATCCTTAGTAAATCAGATTAGGCCATTCGTGTCTTCTTTTTGCTTTGTAAGTCTTCTCTTGAAACACATCATCTAATTATAGGTTCCTTTGTGACTGATTCTACATTTTATAAATTTTAGAGAGGCGAAGGGGAATACAAGTCTAGAATAATTTTTAACCCGAAATTCTAGGAACAGTTAGATTTTTATTCTTTATCTCAAGATTCTTGTGTTACTGAGTTGCATTTTGTGCTCGGTGCAAACAAAGAAAAACTGTAGTAGTTACTAATAGTCCTGTAGAGACGGTTTCTTCAGCAACAAATAGCTATTTTTTAATGCTGTACTCAAGAGGATTTCAGTTGATGTTTCTACTTACTTGGTCCCTTGCATGACTTGATTTTTCAAAGCAACGCATAATTTTTTTAGTTTGCCAAATAGATGAGGCTCGAGAGACCTTTATAATTTCTAGATTCGGGGTGATGTCAGGTTTAATCCAGTTTTAATAAAACTTCTCAGTGGGACACCTTCTGGTAGAAGTAATGTTTCACCTTTAAAAATAAAAGAGTCCTACTTGTATAGTACATGTGTTACTACACTATTTTCTTCAGATCAAAATGTTTGCACCTTGTAAAAGGGTTTTAAGGTGAGTACTTATCAGATACTTAACAGACGGGGTGTACTTGTGACCATGGGAACATGCAACACACGGCAGAGCCATTTGCTATTGCACTCTCATCAATTTTTGTCCGGTTTGTGACTGGCGTTGGCACTCTGTCTCTTTTTAATTCGGCTTTGCATTGCAGCATTGGCTCTTGACGGTGTTGCACCTCGAGGTTACATTGCGATGGACCTTTTAACGCTGCAGCTCACATTCTCGCAGTTCCGCTGCCTTCAAGCCCACAGTCCAGACGCCTTGACTTGGGGGATATCCAGAAGCATGCCGAGAAGCTTAGGATTGGGACTCAGGTGGGCCAAGGCTTTATGTTTACTCCCTGCAAATGTAGCCCTCATAGGTGGTGAGGTCGTCGACCACTGTGATTGACTGGCGTCGCTCTGCAATTGGCCAGCACCGTGCGGCGATTGGCCGGCGCCAAGGTAGCACGCAGTGCCGGCCAGTCACGGTGGTCGGCAATCTCACCGACTTTCTCGCTGGGTGTCCAACTTGGAGCCACAGCGTGTAGCTTAATTGATGAATTAGTACAACAGGGAACTTTTCTAGCATGGAAGAGACACTAAACTTTAAAAAATAATGTATTTGTTTTTATGTGTCTCGACAGAACATGTATGTCACAAAAACACTTTCCTAGAAAAAGGAAACTTTGCTATTTCCATTAGGCGCAATCATTTAGAAGTTGCAAGTGTAGATCTCATTTTGATTATCTGCAAACTAGTGGCCTTTTATTTAATGCAGTTCAAACCTTGGAGTCTAAAACTACAACTGGGATAAGTTGGTTCCAGTTGAGGACCAACTTGAAGCAAAGAATTGTAACTGGTAGGAGTGATTTTTACGTGGCCCTTTCTCCTCCGACGGTTCTGCATCACTTCGAACGTCGAAGGAGTGTTTTCTACACGGGGCTCTCTCCCTCGACAGGACTACGTCACTTCTGGTGTCTGAGGAGTGATTTGCACACAGCCCTCCCTCGTCCGACAGGAGTCTGAGGAAGCACTACCTTCATCATTTTAGTGTGTTGCATTCAGAAACATAAATTAGTGGATTGTTTTGTTTGTATGCTCTAGTTCAAAAGTGACTACATATAAAAAGACTTTTTATAAAAATAAAAATAAAGTGATTTGATTGGAAAAGTAAATCCTTCATAGCCTTATGTGTAAAAAAAAAAATAGTTGCCATCAGTTTTGCTATAACTGCAAAAACACCACAAGCATGCAGTAATTTTTTAATGGCAAGTATTATTTCTGTATTGCTATCATACTTTTTTCCTTTTTAAAAAGTAGTAAATATAAGAAATATGCTAACAAAGTTTCTTCTAATTGGCTTTTATTTCATTTGCTCTAAAGGTAAAATTTAGTAAAGTGTGTTGCTGGGCCAGTTGGTACATAATTAGGTACAAATAAAATAATTAATAGGAGACAAAGACAGAGAGTGGACAGGACAGGTGCTAGATGAAATCTAAACGGCCGGTCCTGTCACAGTGTTCACAGCAAATTAAACCAGAACTTCCTTGGGCCTAGTTCTCTACATTTGCATCCAGATCTCATCAACGACTTTGTCACAGTGTCACAGAGATGTTGAAACTTGCAGGCTCCCACAAAATACTCAAGGGACACCAGCGTAACACCCGAGGAAACTGTGAAAAACATCATCGTCGGTCAGGTAAGCCCTGGAGGCTCATCAACACTACGATATTCGGCGAAACTCAAAGTGTCTAAGACAGCTGCGAGAAAACCTATTGGCGAGAAGGAACTATAGGGGGCACTCTGTCCAGCTTGTTTTTCCATAGAGCTCGGTGTTTGCCCAACCCGAGGCTTGTGGACTGTGTTCTTTACGTCGTCTTCCCCGATAGGGCGTGGGACACAGTGTAATGACACTTTGTTTATTAACAATAAACGGAGTGACGTTGGCGGGACGCGACAGGTCGAATCTTTCCTGAAAGCAGTCGTTGGAAGATGCACGAGCTTGACCCACTTGAGCCTTTGAGCTGAGCAGGTGCTGGACACATGCATGGTGCATGTGTCATGGGATGCATGCTACATTGTTCACGCAGGCCAGAGCCGCCACAAAAGTTCCTCCTCAGGTTCTTTCGTAGCCCATGAGGAAGGGCTACAACGTTGCTACAACATCGTTGTTATCCCCGTGGGTGAAGTTCTAAAGGTAGTTGCTAGGAGCACGACGGTTGGTTGTCCTTTCCAATACAGAATTATCTGAAGGTCGAAATGTCGAATGAACAAAGAAGAAATTGCAAAAAAGATTCCTATAGAACTGCAAAAGGGTTGCCTGCTTTGAACCCAGCATGTGTTACATGAGTTACTCTTAGCCACTTTCTGTAGCACACTTCGAACGGAAGGGCTTTGCACGAGTAGAGTAAGAGTATGACGTGAGAGCACTTTATCGGTCCCATTATCATCCCGAAGGCACGGTGCTATCTCGATTTTTAACTTCATTGAAACAGTCACTGTGTAACGCTCATATTTACAGCCCTACTACCTGGAGCAGCATCGATCGAAGGAGAGCAAGGTTGCTCTGCTGAACGAGGCGATTCGTCTGCAGGACGGAAATGCCATCACAGCCGTGAGTTTTTCCGCCGGGACGCCTATACGGCAGTTGGCTCTGACGACGATCTCCGACGACTCTGTGCTACTTAGAGCCACTGTGATAATCTACGCGGCAGAGTAGCGTCACTTCGGCCGTCTTGGTGCTTCAAATTGTCGCTGCCAGTTATCCAGAGTCTCATCTTAAATCGCGAAAAACACTTTTCCATTCTCCAGTAACGTTAGAACAGTCTGCGACGGAGTGAAACAGTATCGCTTGTGCTCCTCGACGCCTTACAGAAGACTCGGGAAGTCACATTTTCTAATTGTAACTATTACCAGTAGCGCCCGCTCTGCACTAGGTACCAAAATGGAGGTGCCCACGAGAGAGTCGAGAAACGAGTTTCGATACTCGTAGCTATATTTAGTGACTCCAGTGGTACTGTTAAGTAAGGGCAACTGTAATACGAGGCAAATGTGGTGCTGCTGTACTGTGGTGCCTGGAACGAGTCTTCGACTGGTGTGTTTACGGTCCTGTCCCGCCCTGTACGCGTCGAAAGCGGTCTCGAAGGGGCAACAAATTGCGTCGCTGGAGTCGCCGTGTCGCGCCGTTGGATGTCGCAGCGATTTGGGCCTCTGGCGGTAGAAACGCACGGCGAAAAAACAACCACGTGAAGCGTGCTGGAATTGATGGCGGCAGCCGTTGCGTGGTTGAAAGATGTGCTTTAAGAGATTCGTTTTTAGTCAGATCTGCTCGAGAACGTTTGCTTTATGGGCTTTGCTTTTAGTAGAATCAGTAGTCTCGTTAGTTCACTCTTAATTCAAACCGCGCATGATCCTAACGCAGGTCCCATCCTATGTGTTCTGGAAGAACTCGGTAAGACTTTGCCTCAACAAGTTGGTCCCCGGGTCAACAAGAGATTCCACTGAGATGACGTGGCTTCGAATGTAGACGGGGAGCATAGGCGACTAGGATGTGGCGAGTGATGGAGATGGAGCAGCGCTGTCACTCTGCTTTGCCAGCATGTAGGGCTGTGCGTACAAATGCCACCGGCTTTCGCAGGAAAAGACACTAACGATTACTGCCGTAAAACAACAGGACCACAACCACCATAAGCAGATCACGTGCATTGGAGACCAGCCTTCCGCGTGCCCGCGGAGCTCCATTTCTCATCGCCCGCAGCCGCGCAAGCAAAGCCCTCCAGCGCACGGCCCTCCAAAGCAGAGCCGCCGAGGCCACCTAAAGCAGGCACCATCCGCCACCGAATCGAGGTGCAGCGAGCGAACATACATGTGAAACAAACAAATGAGCTAGCAAACAAAAAAGCGGTGGGTCCACGAAAAACCAAAAAGAACCAAACACGCGACGCCGCGTAAAATGTGGGGGTGTGGGGGGAAAGAAGAGCGCCTTGCCGCAGTCGACGGGGTTCTGTGAGGAACGACGATGATGGGAGAGCGCTTTCTCCCCACAATCACGTGGGTCCTTGCGTTCGAACATCGCCGTTTTTTGCCGGAAAGGGGCACTAACAACTGTTGCCGTAAAAGTCGAGCGGTCACGAGGGTCGCTGTCATCACGGCGTCCCGTCTCGTGTCTGCCTTGATTTCTGATGACTCTCTGCCTGGAGAGTGACCTGTGGCAGAACTGGAGTTCGCTGCATTCACCACCGCTACTGTCCCGCCTGTCAGAATCGTGCACGAGCAACGACGTGACACTTTTACGGCGTCATCGGGTGGAAGTCGATGGATCGCAGACGAGGGCGCGAAAAACACACCGGTCAGAGACGCGCTTCAATGCGCCATAGTGATTACTGCTTTAATACGGGGCGATATCTGCGGTGTCCACGCAGGTGGTGCTGTTCCTGAAGCGCACCCTGAAGCCCTCGCTGTTCAACCAGGAGCTGATGCAGCGACCCAAGGCCATCTCCCACTACGTGAACCACCTGCGCTCCATCCAGGACAACACGCAGCTCGTGGACGTGCTCGGGTGGGCCGCCTTCCTCAGGACTGTCGGAGGCGCCATCCCGAGAGGGACGCTTCGTGCCGGCGGTATTAAATGCGTAGCATTTATAGGGCCAGCCCTTGGGGACTTCATTTTCTCTCTCGGCACGTAGCCTCAGGGGCGTCACAGTGTTACGTGACACCGCGATGTTGTCCCAAAGCGCTCTGAATGCGCAGCATTTATGGGTCCTGTCACCTCACGTGACTAGATGATGTCACATGACACCGCCACTTCATGTCACATTGTGACGTCTTGTGACGCAGTGACATCATGGTGTTATGTGACATGGTCACGTGATGTCAGGTGACACCATGCTACGTCATTCTGACAACCCGTCGCACGACGCAGTGTCCGCTTTCTGTAGTATTCACAAAACCCTTTCAGTGTGCTCTTCAGTGGCCTCCTCGCTGTGCCCACAAAAGGTGCGGTGTGAAGAGACCCGACGAATGCTATGCATTCAGAATGCCTTTGGAAAATATCAAGCTGTACTGGACTTGCTGTACTGGGCGAGCGTCGTGTTGACAAAAACTAAAAAGCACGTGCGCGTCTATTGCAGCTGGGGCTTTGGCGCCGGGAGAGGGCAAGTACTGCAGTGTTACCCTCGAATTTTCGCCGATAATAGTCACGGTTGAGGTGAAGCGCGTTTGGCCAATTGCAATTGTGCTGGGGGTCACGCGATCGTGCTCCTCCCCGCCTGCTCTTTCTTGCCTTCGGTGGCCCGGCGGCCGAAACATGTGCTGGAGCAAGCAGTGGCTCGTGCGCTGGAGCAATGCCGACAGTCCCACCCTGGGTGTTAAAATGGAACCCATTGACATCAAGGTTATGCTGTGCACGAACGTGAAGCAGCACGTAGAAGAGAATGTCACCGAGCGAAGGATAAACAGGCTGGTGCGACCGAACGGTTTGTGCAGCGCGTCCGCGAGAACGTGCTTGGTGCTAGCTGTTCTGTATGTGTTCAGTTGTGGTTTATGCCAGACACCGTGCGTAGCGCAACATCGCCGGAATTTCCAGTCAGTCGCGATGCAATACCGTCGATACTGTTGCACCGGCCGACGCTGTCCATTCGCATTATTTCGCGTGATCATCCGCACAATGTTTGTGACTTTACACTTCCTTTGAGTGACAGTGAGCTGACAAGCTTCACCTTGTTCATTTCAGCATGCTTGGAAGAACTGAAGATGCAGCTGTAAGTTTCTTACCCACTTTTCATTGTTTTTCTTCCTTGTTTTTTGTAAGACAGCTTTATTGGGTATCCTTGCTGTTAGTTTGAGGTGGAAAAGACAGTAGAGGTAATGAGGCATTCCGTTCGTGGATAGAGACAGCTACTCCATCGTGGCTGCTTGTTGGGTGGCGCGAGATAGTTGAGGGATTGTTTGTTAACCCTCTTGAAACTCATTTTTAACTAGTACTTTGCACGCGGAGTATTTTTTGGGATTGTACACGAGATAACAAACAAGTGCCATTTTGAAGCAGCTGCTGAGGAGGACAATGCATTAGATTGACCGTGACTTTTCATTGTTTTGAGAGGTAGAGTCCACATCACTACTTGCAGTTCTTGCAACTCTATTTGTTTGACTATTACAATCAGTGTGACTCTATCTGCAATAAGTAGAGTTACACTGTTTTTCGTAAGGACCTGCGTGAAATTGACAGAATTTCTTACACAAGTCTTTGTGAATGTTGGTTTAATTTGAAAACAAAACAAAACAAAAAAGACATTCATACCATTAGCACAGATGCTTTTCTTAGAAGTAATGTTTGTTGTCAAATCAATCTTTTGCCTCCACTATCGTGGCAAAGGCAGTGGTAACACAAACGTTATGCCGCGTCGAGCTAGATGCCATCGCAGCTCCGCCGTCTCTAGCACCGTGCCAACTTCGGCACGATAAATTCAGGAATGATCGAGGCATGCTGGAACAGAAAAAATGAAAGAGTTGCGCCATTCCGTCGACTTCTTGTGCGAATGGCCCTATCTAGAAAGCGCAGCAAAATAAGAAAAGTAAAATCAACAAGATTAAAGAGAGCATGCACAACGCATCAATACCGAAAGTCCGGTGCTCGCTCGTTTAGTGCGTGTTAGGAGTAGGGTGCGTAGCTGGTGTCGCCTCTGTTTGATCACGTGATGCGACCCGTGGGTGTAACTCGGATCTACTCGAGCTGAGACGTTTGGCTGGCACATGTTGTGTCCAATCAGTGGGGAGATGAGCGCTGCGTTGGCATTCGGCTGGCACTCGCGCTTTCTTCTTTTTGTGTCTGGAGCACGAAACCAGAAATGGTTAGGTGCCAGCGGTATGACACGTCCCGTGTCAGAAAATGACTGTAGTGTGGCGAACATACTGCTTCCGGTACTAAGGCTAACAAACGACATTCTTCTGTAGATGGTGAAATACAAACTTGCCACGGAGATACCCGAAGCGGCCGCAAGACTTAGGAATCTCCAGTCGTGCCTGAAGTATGTCTGTGCTCTCCTTCAGCCCGCAATATTTTTTTCATTTTGTGCACAAAGTAACAATATTGAGTTCCGATCCGTGCACTTCACAGTTTGTAAGGAGGTGCTTCTCTTTACAAACTGTAAGGTGTACAGTGCAATCTACTTATAACGATAGCACATATAACGATGTACTGCCTACAACAATCAGTTTTTTAGGGTTTCTAGATTAAAAACGCTCAGTTTTTAGTCCAGGCACAACGATAACCGGTTATAACAATTGAATTTTTGGGTTTTCTCTATCATTTTAAGTGGATTGCACTGTAATATATGATAGCATGATTTAAATCAACCTAAGACTAGGACAATGAAGACAAGTTGTTTTCTTGGCTTCCTTTCATATTTTTACCCTTGTCAGAAGTAATTTGCTTCACTGGTAAATTTTCCATAGCTCACCTGTAGGCAAACTATTTATTCGTTAACCTTTTTTGTAGTTTGTAAGAAGGTAGCTTTACAGTCTGTAACCCTAAAATGACCTTCTTTATAAAAGCTGCAATATTTGTTTAAGATTATTTTTCCAACATAACCTTACTTCAGCAGAGATTTGCCTGGTCAGCAAATTATAGACTCAAATTTTAGAAACTATTCAAGTTTAATCAGACTGAATTTTCTTTGGTTAGGACACTTTATACGTCAGCAGGTCCATTTTGCATCAACATTTGCTCCAGTGCTTGGGCGGGCATGCATGGCTGTTTTATAGGTTAAAGAAAAAGTTTGAAAGCTGTGCTGGGCAAGCTGCGATATGAAAGTTATGCTTGCCCTTACTGACCTCTTTTCAAAGAGTCGCCACGTAGTAATATATGCTCTTTTGAAAATATGTTGCTTTCCAGATCTCATTTTCAGTCAGATCCATTGCTGAGCTTTCAAGCGGAGCTTATAAAAGATGAGATCAAACTACTAGAGATGCAACTTGTCATTGAGGTAAGGCCATTATTTGTTGCAGTCAAATTTTATGATCTTTTTGTGCTTCAGACATCAAACTTGATATGTGGTCTTCTGGGAGAGAAGATTACGTTTTGTGTGGCTTTGCATTTAATCCAAGGGCTTCATTCAAGAAGTTTCTTAAATCTGCAGGTACAAATTATGATGTCCTCGTGACAGGTCTGATGTACATCCAATTATGTTTTGTTCTTCCTCCTAGGAACTTCAGCAGGCATCAACCAGAGCCAAAAGATTAATTAGTTGAATTATCCTGTATCAAGAGGTTATCCAGTGGATTGGCCAATGCAAAGGGATTTTCAAGTCGATTAGCCCACACAAAGAGGTTATCCAGTGGGTTATCCAAATACCAAAAGATTGCCCACTGCAAATAGATCACCCATTACAGAGAGATTATCCAGTACAGAAGTCAGTACAAACAGATTACCAAGTTGAATATCTACTAGTGCAGAGGGATCATCTAGCAAGTTATCCAGTAACGAGGTTATCCAGAGGATTACCCAGCATAAAGAGATGACCAGGGCGGTTATCCATTACAGAGAGTTTATCCAACAGGTTATCCAGTACCAGAAAAGATGACCACTGAATAGTCTCCAGAGGATATGCTTTGTATGGATTATAGTTGTGCATGAATGTGTGTCTCCAACATGCTAAAATAATGCTTAAACTAAAAAAAAAAAAAGACACAAAAAACCCCCGCTATGGTTGAGGAAATTTGGGTGGTGGGGTAACCCCTGGGCCCATAGAAGCCTGGTTTGAGAACCCCTGACCCAGCAGAATTACCTAGTGCAGAGACTATAGAGTTGATTACCCGATACAAAGAGACCATCCGGTGCTGAAAGATAATCCAGTGGATTATCCAGAGGAAAGCCTGTAGATGTTGCGAAAGCGACAGAAAACTGTTTCACGGCCCGCAACTGTGCCCAGGAAGAAGACGCGAGGGTGGAGAAGGAGGGGCAGAACCTGCTCATGCGGGAGTTTCCCCGCAAAGCCTCCGTCGTGGGGACGCCCCTGGTGTCCACGCTCTACTACTGCTGCATGTACCACTACAACACGGCAACTGTGAGTAAAGAGGGAAGGACCAGACCCTTCCAGTCTAACGGAGAACCCAAATTATCTCAGTAGAATTTATTGAAAAATTTGTCACGGAGAATTGTTGGGAACGACACGAAAGGCTGGGACCATTATTGAAGTTTAAGGTTAAAGGTCGGTTCACACAGGGCGTTTTTTATGTTGCGTTACGGCCGCCTACGTCGCGAGTCACCAGGACATCCGTGCTTCGAATGGAGCACGAGCGACCGGTTCGAGGAGCAGCTTTGCACGCTACGTACGAAACACGAACGTTCCGGTGACTCCTCATGTAACGTAAGAAATCGTAAGCAAACTCCCCTGTGTGAACCAACCTTAAAGCTGGTTCACAGAGTCCCGGTTTCTTACGTCATGTTACGTAACGGAAGCTTACGTCTGCTTACGTCGAGAGTCACCTAGACATCCATGCTTCGCATGAAGCGTTGTAACCAATTAGAGGAGTAGCCTTGCATGCGCATACTGGCTCACGGGTGTTTTGGTGAGTCGTAATGTAACGTGAGAAAACGTAAGCAAATGTGCCTCTGTGAATGGGCCTTTATACACCGTATCTTCCAGACCACAGTTGGTGGACTACACAGGTGTAGAATTTGAAGTTTTACGTGGTGTAGATTATCTACAAGTGCGGACTTTACGAGGGTATGTTTTTTCTGGATCGTTCATTACGACGAGACGTCATATAGTTTGTGAGTGACGGAGTGCATATTAACAATGATTTAGGATACAAGTTTCTTTTGTGAGCTAATAAGGCAGGCATTTGTGATGGTGTATTGTGTACGAGAATTTTTATGTGCAGGCTCTTCTCCGGGTGATCGACTTATAACGTTATATGTACATTATACCGTATTTTTTGGACTATGCGGAGCGCAAGTTTTTCTGCTTCCTGCACAGAGGTTGTGATGATGTCAGAACGCCGAGCTCTTATTGGCTGATTGAAAAAAACAGTGGGTACACCTCGAGGCATCAGCGCCGAGGTCTACCAGTATCCTTTCAATCAAAGCCAATCGAAGTCTCTGCGTTGCTCTGACGTCACTGCAACTCCTGTGCAGGAAGTGGACTGGTGCTGTGTCTCTTACTTTATGTCCTTGTCTTGTGGCGCTTTTGTTAAAAGGTAATTGCGTTAAATTTCTGCATGGAGGTAATGTTACCTTGAAATGTGGCTTCTGGCCACATCTCTGGCGTCAAAACAGTACAACGTTCCAATTCATAACTAAAAAGAAATGGAAAGGCGACGTGCCTTAACTTTTGATCGGTAACGGTAATGCATTCCCTTTATTTCGAGGTAACATAGGTCAGCGACGCGTTCCTTTTATTTTCAAGTAAAAGCAACATATTTCGTTAGTTTTTTCGGCAACACCTTCAATACTGACGCCTGCAGAGGAGCGCACATCCCGTCCCTCGCATGACTTGTCAGTCGCGATTCCTTCATTCCTTCCGTGTCCGCACCGGCTTTCCCAAGCTTATCTCGCGCACAAAAGACACGGCCGGCGGGCCGGCGCGGAACGGTGTGAAGTGCGCAAAGTCTGCGGTGAAGATTATTTCAGGAAATTCTGTGCCTTAAGGTACTGAAGTGCTTTTAGAGATTCTCGTACCTACGGTAAGTATAGGGAACTTTCATCACTTATTTTACTGCGCAAATTGGCCGCGCATGAATGTAATTTTGGTTTTTTTAGGATGATTAGAGCTCGTAGATTGAGTTATGACCATAGAAGGAGTATCTTGAAATGCAGTTTAGTGTCCCTTTAAGTTAAGGGTGTGTAAATTATGTGAAGGCGCATATTATGTGAATCAGATATTTTGCCTCACCTCTCACGCTCGTGGACTTTTTCCTCGTTGTTTCGGGTTATTTCATGCTTAGTTTCCCGAAACTCGTCATGCTGTCCGATTGGTTTTCTCTCGTAATCATATCTTACTAATTGTTCTTTCTTCCAGAGCAACATATCCAATCCAAGCCAGATGAGGACACTGTTCAACGTAAGTGGCGCATCACGGGGCCAACACTATGATGCCTGGAACGCGTCTCAGACTGGCGCGTTTGCCACGTCCCAAAGAGTGGTCCCTCGATTTCTGCTCAGTGGTGCCGTAGTAGTGTCCGCGCCGTGCTGCCGGTCCCGATATCCTGGCAACGTCACAATGGCGGCGGTGGATGCGGTGGAAGCCCGTTCTTGCGATGCAACTCAACCTACGTGCCCTAAGCGTCTTATTACGGCCGTGCGTGGCTCTTATACCTCTGAAAATTGGACTAGACATAGCGACACCTTCCCTTTTCCAGAGCTCTATCTCGGAAAGAGCGTGTCGCAGCGTTTAGTTGCGTTTATTAAATATTGAGGACATTTCCTGCTAAATGTTCTCAATATTTTAATTAACAAAAAAAGACCATGCAAGATTGTCATTTTGGTTTTCTGGGATGCTTATGGGATTCAGGTTGAGTTTGCATTATAAAAAGACAATTTCAGTATCCACTGCTCACATTGTTAATGTTTAATGGCAACTTGACCCCATTGAATATTTTGCCTTCAAGAGGAATTTGCCAGTGTGAAAGTGCTGCACAGGCAGATTTCTCAGCACCGTAGAATGTTAAGGTTCCAAATTATTGCGTACATAATCATAAATATGCCCCAAAAGTGGAGGAGATTTCAGTTATGCTCTGCAAGTATCATGCGTGACTTTTTTATGACAAGCAACCCACATAAGAAATATGCACAGAGACAAATTACTTTGTAGCATTTAAATGCTAGTCAAGCTGTTAGTCGGCTTTTGCTCCCTCGCTTCTGCAATGTACAGCAAGAGAGCTAAAGTCACGGATGAGACGAGAACGGCAGGAAGTGTCCTTCAGTTTCCCTGCCTCCAAGGCACGGTGTAAGGAATATAGGCGTGGACACCGTATGCGTTGCATCTGCCAGATAAAGCCCTCTCTTTGCCTTGGTTGCAAGCGGTGACCCTGAGATGTCCCCCTGATATGCAGCTAACGGCAGCCTGTCACGAGTCCGAATATGGTTGAACGACGGACGGCGCTTGTCAGACACTTGCGAGGATGGCTCCGTGTGGACGAGCGGCGGTCCAGTCCCGCTCGTCGGAGCGGGTACCCATTGCTCGTGAGTGGCTGATAAGTGCTGTCCGTTGTTCCGACCACATTCAGAAAGGTTTGGTGGTGCCATCTGTCGTTCTGCGACAACAGTGTCGCAATTATTGGTCACTTTTTAACTTGCAAGTCATCCACGCATGAATGTAATTTCCGGGTGTTGTAGTATGCTTAGGGCTCATAGAATGAGTTATGACAATAGAATGAGGATCTCAGAAAGCACTTTAGTGCCCTCTTTAAAGGCTTCGTGCCGAAAACACAATGCAAGGCACCGAGCCTGTTCTGGAGGCAGGGCACCCGAAGGGGCTCCCTGCCACTCTTCGTCCTGTTGACAGGCCGCAGCCACATTCTTGTGACCTTGTAACTGTCCACTTGCAGCTCACGGAAAAGCAGTTCACGCGGGCTGCGCTGTCCGCCCTGGCCCAGATCAAGCACTGGAGAGAGGTCGACAACCTCTTCAGGGCAAGGCAGGTAAGTCACTCAACTACGCGCAACGCCGGACGTCTAAGTCCAGAGGCTGGTTCACACGTTTGCGTTGGAGTGTGGGCGAGTGTGTTGTGACTGTTGGGACGACTTACGACGAGACGAGAGCACGCTAGCGCCCATCTGTGATGTAGCTTTGGAAGCACTCGCAGCGACAATCGTGCCTCCGATTCAACCTAAAACCATTGTAAAAAAAAGCTCAGTCAGGCTTTTTCATGAGCGTTGCTAATTTCCCCCTTCAGACGTTCAGTTAAGGTAGATGTAGGTGTATCTCAGACTAGCTTTATGTTACTCGACCATGTTATTAGCTTTATGTTATTCGTAATAATTACTTCGACGCCGCACAAACAATGTGCAGAACTTCCTTTTTTTCTCGACGTGACGACGAGTGTAGACCGAAAGATTTGTAGCATTTGCGAGGTGAATTCTACGCGACATCTACGAGAAGCGGTTGCTAATGGCTAAGGTTTTGTGTTTTTCGTGAATACCGGTAAACCTCGTAATCAACTCCAGAGCTGTTTTTTTTGGTCAAAATCGGGGAAAACTGAAAAACCCCGAATCGGGGATGTCCTTAAGCAAGAAAAACAGCAGCTTCGCAGGAATTTAGCCATTGTCTACCTTCTAGAAATGTCCGCGAGGCTTCTTTCTTTGGGGCCATACATCTTTATCCCATTTCTTCTCATAGATGCGGTAAAGTTTTCCAAGCATTCGAGTCTCCTCCATCTTCCCCGGAGGTTGGGAAATCCCATGCCCGAGTCCCATTTCCTGCGGCATAAGCCTCGGTCGACCCCAATTTTTAAGCCAAACACCAAATGTCTAAAAAAAACAAAAAAAGAAAAAAAATAATTTGAGGAGGAAAACAAAACCCTGCAAAAACGCCCCCAAATTCAAGAAAAGAAAAGGCCCCTGAAAACGCAGCACTCCACTTGCAAACATCGCCAGAATTACCTAAGGCACACGGTGGAAGCACGATGCGTAAAGTATAATTATACTTTACGCATCGTGCTTTTACCGTGTGCCTGACCTGACCGGATCAGAGGAGGTGTTCTGGGGCTACCTAATAGATGGCACCAGTGTAACGGGTGCCATCCAACAGATCGCTCCAGCGGCTGCAAGCAATTGCTGAAGAGCATAGATCGTAGAGGGGGCCCTCCTCAAACCACGGGGCGCATTTGCAATTCAACGGCGGACGCTCCCGGGCCAATTGGTCACAAGTTTGCATGCGCTGCGTTGCTGCGGGCGAAGAGGCGAGCAGGCAGAAAGGGCAGAAACGCTTGCCGACGATCAACGCATTCGTCACCCCTTGCAGCTTGTATTGTAAACGTGGCCCATAAACCACGCGACTCCGATCGAGCAGTTGGACACTCTAATACAGGCCCTCTGACAATTGCAACATGGACTACCACACTCGAGGGCAAATGCGCGAACCAGCGTTTACCCAACCGAGGTCTTTGAGCCTCTCTGAGGTACGTCAAAGGCTATCTGGAACTTCTCCCCAAATCTTTCATCTCCTGACTACTGCAAAATTAAAAAAAAATTGGAGGAGGAGTTTGGCTTTGAGTTTCTGGTGGATGGGACATGACTACGCATTCCTCCGAAGGTGTGCAAATGAACCGAAGGAATCGATTTCTTTGCAGTCGTGGGCTGGGAAAATCGAAGATGCGCTGCTGCATCGGGTTTGACAAGGCTGTCGAAGTCCTTGCCAAAGCGCAGGCTCCACCCGAGGTATGATCACCCGCTACTGCTCCAACGTTCCTGGACTGGGGTTGGCAACATAGGGCTCTGCAAGTCACATCCATGATCTTGGGCCCTAGTAAATCTTGATGGGCAATGTTCAAACAATTTGTCATTCCTCATTGATATGGATCCCAATAATATGGGTATCACACTATATAGAGAACGTTTTTGGGGATGAACGGTTTAAATACATGCATTTTGGCCTCATTATTATGGAGAACTCGCCTCATGGACACCTCATGGCTGGAATGGAGGTGTCCATATTAATGAGACATCACTATTATGCTGACTGTTCTTCACCCCACAAAAACATATATATTAATGCGACATTGGTTCTTTGTCAGGTTTTTAGGAGGTGCATAGTGTTTGAGATAATTAAGTGTTTAATTAACTGTACCTATCAAACAAAGTAATTCTACATAATGATTGAAAACCTGAGACTGTGGTTTGAAAAACGGAAACTCGTGAAGTAGGAAGAAAAAAGGGACAGACAACGTCTCAATCTTAAAGTAATTCTGTTGTGTGTATGTTTAGGACAGCAGGAAGCCAGTTAGTCCCAATGGGTGTTCGAGGTCTCTGCTGTAGATGAGAAATTTAGCGAGTGCTAGCCTGGGGTGCTCTAGCGACACACGACCGCACGCCGGTACGATGCTCATCTAGATGAAAACGGGCAGGGTGGGGATTAGACCCAAGATACCTGGGTTCTGCAGTGCAAGCTATTGCTCCGTGTGTTCCGGGTTGCGGTGCACTCTCTGCCGCCTAGTATACCCCTAATTGTCGAAAGCGAGGACATAGTTTAAATTGGAAACTTTTTGGGCATCATTAAAAGCAGCCTGAATATGTCAATTATGAAAAGAAATAAGGTTCATGCATCATTTTACCGTCTCCCAAAGAAACAAGTCCGATTGCGCATCCGCGGCACTAATGCCTATTCTGTTGGCTGTTGACCAATAGAATGCCAATGCCAACAGAAAGGCGCAGACATTAGACTACTACTTTCCCCGATTGGCATTTTGATCGGTCAGTCGATTACTTCAATATTAAAAATTTTAACTTTGCCCGGCCGCTCACAGTGGGTCGCCAGCCGCCACCCTAGCAGTGGCGTCACAAGGAGGGGCGGACCGCCTCCGTGTGCAGTGCTCAGGGGTGTCGCGCGGGCCACGAGAGCCGATGGGAGGGGAGGAGTCGCGGCGGGCCACGCGAGAGGGGGAGGGAGGGGTGTTGCGGCGGGGTAGCCCCGGGTGCCGCTGACCCTCGTGGACGCCACTGCACCCTAGACACATCGGGTTAGCGGTGCATTTCAACGGCTCTGGCATTTCCTTCTTCGAGGTGTTCGAGCGATATCTGCAGCTGGTGGACGACACGGACAGGCGGCTGTCTCTGGCAGACGCAGTACAAGTGCCATAGGGTGGCCATCGACGTGAGTATCTCCCCTCTGAACTGGCACGAGATGCGGGCACTTGTTTGCTCTATCTTTCTATCTATCAAGTACTAGTTGCTCAGTCTTTCAAACTTGTTTTGAGCCCTTCGTCCCGCCGTGGCGCGGGTACTTGTCCGAGAGAGTTTGGTGCTTCTAAACACGTCCGTTGATGCCAGTGACCGGAAACAAACACCTGACCGTAAGCACTTTGTGGCTTTCCACGCCAGTCATCCTCACTTCCGAGCCACTTGTTTGATGGCATGCAGTAGTAGTACCGCGCTACTAATCCCATTACTCGCCATAGAAGGGGAGCTCCGGCATTTTTCTTTTTTAGCTACTCACATTGAATCAATTTTTGGAATGCCCAGTGTTTCTAAATTCCGAATAGCCACTGAGAAAATAACAGATTGAAGATCGTGCTAAAGCCAACGTCCACATTTTCCTGCGCTCTCCGGCGAAGCGACGCTCACAGGTTGTGTAACTTGCAAGTCTTGCAGGCTGTCTAAAAAAACTCAGGATTTTGCACCTTTTCCTTTATTTCGATGGCACAACCGAGCTTTCCCAGCATTCGTTTCACGCCATCAAACTTCTCGTAACCCGTTGGGAACACGCCGTACTGCCCCCATACTATTACTAAGATTGTTCGTCAGGTTTTCAGTGTTGCCAGTAAAACCTCTCTGACCAAAAAAATTAATAAAATTCAATAACATCACGAAAAAAATAAATACTAGTATTTTGAACTGTAATTTGGGTTAATAGTTCAGATGTGCCTGTTAATTTGGTGTACCAACTTTGAGGCAAATGAGCGACTTCCAGCTGCTCTGCCATCTTTTTGCTTGCTACCGTTTCAGACGCTTGTATCGCTTTCGAGACAGACAGAGACTGATCAAATACAGGGACGACTTGGACGCCACAGAGCGCCCCTTTCGTCGAGGTGCAGCACGTCCTGAACAACTCGGTGAGTGACATCCGTCGCATCGGAAGTGCTGCATTTCGAAACCTGTTCTAACGTGAATTCTTTTTGCCGTCGAACAGGTGGTGAAGTGGAAGAACTAGGATCCTCAACTGCCGGCTAGATCAACAAAAATAAAGTTATATTTTTTCATATTTATTTTGGAGGTGAACTGCGACGGTCAATCTTGGGGTGATGCACATTTCCGTTTCCAACACGGTTGGAACATTCCGAATTTTGAGGAGCAGTGATAGAATACTTTTTTTCTTCTTGTCTCTCTGGTGCTATAGGATGGATTCACGCAACATACCTCCGGTTCAAACTCGCACCGACGCCATGTTGATGAACTTCCGCCCCGTCTATGCGCGGAGCTGGCACTTTTCAGGTCGCTCGAGTTCTTTCGCATAGTGATCGACAGCGGCAGACAGTGTAGTCGGGAACATGAAGGAACATCTGCTGTTACTCGATTTTTATGCCTACTGGTCTTTGTTCGGACTTGAGACAAGCCGGCGATCGAGAGGTCGACCCGCCGGCAGCCAAAATTGCCCCAAACAACTCCAAAAGATAAAAAAAAAAGCAGAGTAGGCACGGGTTTAGGCAGCACAACTGCGTTCTCGGTCATACTTACCGAGTTCTGTTGTAGACGGAGCCACTCACCACGCTTCCGCATTTCATCAACACTAGAAACGACGGCAATTACTAACAGTGCGCATGCTAGCTAATGAGGAAAGTCACGTGGGACGCTGTTTGTCAGCACGGTGGAATGCGGCTTACCGGGAGTGAGAAGCCATTTCGTGAAACCGCCCTATACTTAGTTTAACCACAAGTGTGAGTGCAGCCAATGGCTAGAAGACGCCATGTAGGAGATGGCGCAAAATTAAACTCGCTCAAACTGGAAATACACGCACACTGGAAAAAAGATTACTCACGTTGCACTATCTTGATCTTTTTTCCGTGTGCGTGTATTTTCAGTGAGAGTGAGTTTAATTTTGCACTATTTCCTCCACGATGAGTACCCAACTTGCCCTAGCATCCATCCTAGAAGACGTACAAACAGACATAAGGTCACGGCGCACGCAGTACACTTTATTGGCTTGGCCGGTGATAGTACACTGCAGAAAGACAACGAACGCCACAACATTGGGCTTTGACATTGCTCGACGTGCTCAAATTTATGAAAAATTAAATAATGCCAAGAAACATGCAGGCTTTTAGCTTGGGAATGCAGCATCTAGCACGACTCGAAACGTGAGATTAAAAAAATCAGCAGAACCCATCCTTTGGGAATGATTACCTACGTTAATGCGAATAGCATCAAACGGTGCGTGAGTTATGCGCGTTCGTCAGGTGGCCGGCACACTCTAGATACGCCAGCCCACTCTTGAGGCGATTCTAAATTTGTTGACACTTTCACAGCCCTGCGCACGATCTCCGCAGCCCAGCACGTGCATGCTTGTGTCACTTAGTGAAGGCGAGCAAAGCACGCGCCATACGCACAAACACTCAAAATGGTACCGACCAGACTTTCTGGCGTCTCAATAGGTCTCAACCAACGTGTACTTTAAACAGTTGATATTCTTTACATAGGACGCATACAGCGCTGTCACAGCTGGTGCGCAGTGCGTGCATGCCACGAGGGCCCATCCGCTTCGTGAGGCTGAGCACGGCCGCTACATGCACCCTCTCCCGAGCGCGGGAGAGGGTGAGCTAGCGGCCGTGCTCAGCCTCACGAGACGGAATGAGCCCTCGTGCATGGAACGCGCGCACACCGGCAGCTGTGACAGCGCTGAAGCGCGTCCTATGGTAAAGATATAAACAACCGTTTAGAGTGCGTTGAATGACTGCCTTCATAGCTCTGGGGTTAGCGCGTCTGCTCTGCTGATCAAAGGGTCAACGGTTCGAATCCCAGCCGGCGCCGGTCTTTTTTATTTATTTATCGACCCACGGCGTAAGAGGTTAGATAGCCAGATAGATAGATACATAGACGAAAAGTGCGTGAAGTAGCCAAAGAATGCTATTCGCATTAAAAGTACTTACACCCCAAAGGTCGTTTTTTTGTTTTTGTTGTCTAATACGATGCAAGTTGTAGTTGACACACAAAAACATACAACGTGAAAATAAATTTCCCCATGCACGCGTGCACCTTGTTATATTTGGAGCTCTCCTCTCCCTCTTCTCACCTCCACCTTTTTATTTGTGACCTAATCGATTATGAAATTTAGAAACTTTGTAAGAGACATTTCTGTAATATTTAATAACGGCATTCGTAAAATCTTGCTTTTTAACGCATTGCGAACGCACGACAAGCCCTTCTTTTTGAGGTACCGAAAATCATCAGAATCTGGAATGATATCGCCTCTTGGCTTTTTTTTCCTCCCTTGGAAGGCGGTGCTTGGCACATGTAGCACTAAGGATGATCGGCAAGTTGGTGCCTAAGGACCTCTCAGACTTTGAACAGGAAATCGTCAAACGGTCAAAACAACTGTGGTTTGACGTCCGTGTACCGTAGCTTTCGGTTGAGACTCTGTCGGGGCAGCCTTTCACGTGGAACCGGCGAGATGTGGTCCCTCTATGTCGGCTCATAAAGGTCCTACTACGTGCTCTCTTTCGACCTCGCTGACCATTTCAAAACGAATTTGAGATGCTGAAAGGGTCCTAAAAAGAACCTCAAACTCGAAAGTGAAGCGTCGTCTGCTCACAGCGATGAGCGGTACACGTACGAAGAAAAGCGGTTGATCACGGGATGCGGGCGGACACGACATTTCAGGTCGGAATGGTTCGGAGGTGCGAGAGAAACTCGAGTTGCAGGACGACTCAATTTTTGACGTCGATGCACTGGTGGAGATCGTGCAAAAACTTCATATTCAACTTTGGAAAAAATTTTTTTTACTAAAATAGTGTTTTTATGTTTCGAATTTTTTGGTAATGTCCAGGCATCGTTTTCTTTTGTTTCGGATAAGAATAAAAAAAGATATTGGCCTGTCAGTGTTCCTTTCAGGTAGCTAGAGCTGGTTTCAATGAACATGAAAAGGAACCCCTCGCAGCCGATGGTCCGCCAAAAGCCTTTTGTAGCAATAAACTGGCGACATTAAAGGGATACTTCAACGAAATTTGAAATATACCCGTCTTGTTCAAAAAGGGGTTGAATATGATCCACAATATCCGTAAATGACAATCGGACGTTTGTATTTTGAGCCTAATGGCTGTATTTTTCGTTATAAACGGCCCACTCTGGCAAGCGCTCGGAGAACGGCCCAGCTTGGAGCACGTGACATCCAACGCTATCGTGACGTAGTTCGTCTCGGGACGAGCAAAGCTGCGGCGAGGCTGACGTCGAGAGGATGGCCTAGTCGTTCCATCCACCGAAGCGGCTGCTTTTGTACGAATTTTGAGTGACGGGTTAATCTTTATAATCTTGTAGAGGACAATAGCGACTTTGGGTCACACAAAAGGGATTCTCGGGAAGAGGGGAGTTCCTCCTTCCCCTCTTCTCTCGTCGTGGCCGGAGGCGAGACAAACGTCGTCACTATCTGCCAAGGTTCCTAGACGGGCATTACAAACGAGGCGTTAGCGACAACCACCAGGTGCTCTTTGCTAATCGTTTAATTCGTTTTAAAATTCCTTTTCGTGTCTTTGTTAACAGGATATTGGTGTGTCTGATGTGATACTGCTCCTTTGAACACATATAGAACAAAAAATAAGCGCCGAAATTTCGTTGTGAAATTATCTTCCCGTGAAATTATTTTTCAACTTCTTCCTTCTTAGCTTCCCTCAAGTCGGAGGCGAAATGGGAAATCACGTGGTCGTGATGGTATTCTCACCGAACCGAAGCTCTCCCAGCCCTCCCAGGGTCGGCGGGGTTAGTTGTTTGTGTTCCTCACATCTGATGCAATCGTTGATAAACGTTCAGCTACAGCGAAAGCCCTCCCAGCCTTCTTGCCGATGTGGCCGGCCCGATTAATTTTGCTTTCATCAGATGTAATAAAAGAGTATTGTTGGTTTGTATACTTTGAAGCTGTTGGTTTCGGTATGCGACGATTCCTAGCTTCTGTGCTTTTTAAGCACACCATGGAACTCGTCATTCACAAGCGATGATAAGTGCCGTCGCGGCACTCATTGCCACGAATGCAAATCCAACTATTCGTTGACGAGCGCATACGCTCCAGTGATCGAGTGCTCGTGTCCAATACGTGGGATGGGTTCTGCCGATGTGCTTCCATATCAGCAGATGCGCTGCACTAGTTTTCTCCCCTCATACCGTCCCTGCGTGTACTAGTTTTTTTGTTTTCTTTTTAATCCACCAAATTACATCGATTAGAAATATCCCAATCTAAAATCACTTGTTCCAGTTCAGAATTCATTTCATGATCCCTTTAAATGTTACGGCATTAAAAGTTAATTCGATAAATATTTTTATTGTTTCTGGCTCTGGCTTTAAGTAACAAGGCGTACCTCCATTTTCTACTCCCTCCCCTTTTCGTGCATTTTGTAAATGTTGAAATTTTTGAGAGCCTGGGCTCAAAATCCTCCCCAGTTGAACCTTTAATTTTAAATGCAACAGGTTCAGTCTTCGAACCTAAGCCTAAAAAATAGTTGGGAACATTTCTTGTATTACTTCGAAGCGCGTGCTGTTTGCATTCGCTGCAACCGGAAATCCAGTCAATGTGAGGAGCAGCTGCGTCTACTGCAACCAACCTATCATTAGCACTCTTCTCAAATAGCAATTGGCAGGTTGCAAGCAATATTACACCTCACATTGGCTGCAACTCATTTTACACACATGGCCACGGACAATCACTGGAAACACATTTATTTATTTTATTTATTTAAATACCTCAAGGCATAGAGCAAATGCAGCCTTGTTGTTAAAATACAACGCTCTGAACCAACCCTAGCGGTTAACAACTAAGTCCTTCAACGATGGTTCGAAATAACTTGCCATGCTGCAGTTATATAAAGACAAAAACGAGCAAATATATAGCATTTCCTCTACACTGAGCGAAGTCTCCGCGTCAACATAAATAAAAAAGATCACCGCAACGTGCTTCGTGCAGGCACAGCGTGCTAAAGAGAATAATAAATCGGGAAAACTCCAAGTTTGGTAATCTCGAATAAAATCTTAAAAGGATGACTATGGCAGGTAAACGATAGATGCGCCAACTTTGGTAGAAACAAGAAAGAAAAAAAAAGCTTGAGGTTTAAAATGCGACGGCTATGACAAACAACCCTTGTTTTCCGTTGGGGAATTCACTACAAACCCAAGTCTGCACATTCCTCGGCAGACGACTCAAAAGTTTGAGTTTACTAGCCGCTGTTGCCGTAAACCGCAGTTTCGCGCGGTGGTGCCATGTTGCAGAGTCTGCCGTCGGCACGCAGGGTTGGAAGTGTTCTGGGGCTGCTCGTGTTCGCTTGTCGTAAGCAGTCGCGAGGAAACGCAATGTCGGCAGTGCGCAGCCGGTGACACTTTGCACTCTGGTCCACGCGTTTTGCACAGTTTTGCATCTCACTGCCACTTCGGGACGCCTCGTAGACGTGGCCCTCCGGCTCGCTAGTGGAGGGGAATGTTGAAGAGCTCGAACGGAATGCTGGCCAGCACGCCCGTCGCTCTCCTGGTGGGTAGTCCCCTTGTTGGCGCTCACGACCCGGATGAGGAACTCTGGTATCAGCACTTGTTGAGGTAGTCGCCGCTCTGCAAATGCCACGGCGGTCAGGAGGACCGTGAAATCCACGGTGGTGGTGTGCTCTGGGGCTGGTCATTTACTGGACTTCTTTCAGAGGGCTCGTTGCTGTCTAGTTAACTGAAAGGCCGGCATGGCCGTTGCCATTTCTATCGCTTTCTCGCTAGAGAACCTTCAGCTGCGGAGGAACCGCCTACAAGTCGGAGGATGGTGCCGTTTTGATGTCGAGGAGTCCCTTAAGCCCCCTTTGCACGTTGCTACCATCACATTCTTCATTGTTTATAACAATGATGATAATAATAATAATCTTCACTTAAAGTGCCCCAAAACAACCACAGAGGTCCTTTGCATGGTGCACCTACACGTAACACCATACCACGAGTAAGAAACAAAATTTTATCTATGATCACACTCGAGACGCACTAATACAATGGTAACACAAACTATAAAAAGCGAAAATTAGGTATTTTAGAGATGCAAGATATAGTATGGACAAGAAAGAAAGACCCTTGTAATCACGATGCAATGCTGGGCTGTTTCACGAGAAAAACTGATGCGTTACGGCTCAACTACCGCACAGTTCAAGGCTGCTTAAGCAATGTAGCCCCATAGGGGCTAGATGGCTAATGACCGTCGATGTAAATGTGTTGCGCGACATCCTGATGTTGCATGACCCCCGAACTTGATGTCGAGTCGTGCGACATCACGATATTGCGCGACATCACACACCTGCAGCATGTGCCCGGCTCATTCGCAACACATTTTCTGCGTCTACGAGTGTATCGGATGTGATCAACACATGTATAACATTTCAGATTATCGATGCGACAATATTCTGTAAAGAAACCACATGACACATAAAGGGGGAAATCGCTTACCAGCCGTCGACGCACTACAAACTCCTCGATGAACAGGTTGCTGATGAGGTTCATCTGCGCGCTACTGAACATTGAGAAGTAGACCTTGTACGTCAGGCTTCCTGGAAAGGAAAATTCTCGTCAGGGCCCCGCAGGCACTTTCGCAAGATCGAGACTCGCGCTGTCGTCAAAGACGCAAATGCCAAGCCGGAGCTGACCGACGAGAACGCACATTACCGCCCGTGGACACTCTGGAACCACCGCTTCTAGTAAACACATTAATAGAATTCTGCTAGAGACACCCCTGCTACACTTGAGAGTGTCGACACTTCATTCCAGTTTCTTTGTGGGCGCTGCCATTTTGGCGCCTGGAGCGAAGCGGGTGCAATTGGCGACCGTCGTGATTCGAAATTGTGGCACGAAAAGGGAGTCCACGAGACATTCTGGAATGCACGCCCTCTCGAGGGCGTGAAACCTCGACGGATGGAGACGGTGCGCTTTCTGTGCTGCACCAGCTACTGAAATTCCGAGCTCACTTTTGTAACTCCATGGTCGATGGCCAATGGCTGATGCTCAGATCTCACATTTGTGTTTGAGTGAGATGAATCACCGCCTGACCACTGCGTGACAACGGTTTACTACGACATGAGTCAAGACCGAGCGCCGTCTCTCGGTGTCTCCAGGAACGTTTCCAGTGTTGTTCGAAAATGGTCCTTCTCCCGTCATCCTGAGGCATATTGTTGCTTGTGGCTGGAAGCGCTGACACGGCAGTACCTGCGTGGATGCAGGCAACAGAGGAGAACCATTTTTCGAACGCTGCTCCTCCATGGAGTTTGTCAACCGATAGATCTAAGAATGTTGGTTCCACTGTGTGTCATTAGGTCTATTTTATTACTTCTGATTTTGAGACCTGAGCTGCAAATGCATATGCATTAAAAATTGTAGAGCTCCATCCACTTCACGTGAAGATGGAGGACGAAGCTGGTCCTCCATCTTCACGTGAAGCTCCGAGTACGATTCCTAGAGGATGACGTCTAGGACGACCTCAAGGACGACTTTAAGGATGATGCCTAGAGGACGATGCCTAGGACAACCTCAAGGACGACTTCTAGGACAACCTCAAGGATGGTGTCTAGGATGACCTCTGGGACGACCTCTCGGACGACTTCCTGCAAGGACAACCTCGAGGACAACTTTTAGGGATGACCTCTCGGACGACTTCTAGGACAACTTAGGACGACCTCGAGGAAGATGCCCAGAGATGATAACAAGGGATCAGGACCTCACTATCTAATATTGCCAAGGAAGGCTGGCTCACGCTCGTTGCCCCCTCTTTTTATTTTTATTTATTCATACTTGCCACGACCAATGGGGAGCTGGTTGCCCCTCTTTTTATTTTTTATTCACACTTGCCACGACCAGTGGGGAGTTTTCTGTTGACATGTGAGGACAAATTTTTCCCCAGACCCTAGCCCATAACAGCTTTACTGTAAAAATATGTTTTCATTTTCTTTGGGGAAGGGAATTTGAAGGCTTGATATTCCTTCAATTTGGCCCAATTTAACTAACAGATTTCTATGGCATTTAAATGCCTGATCAATGGGACGAGGTTGTCAGAATAAATAACTAAGAAGGCTTTGCAGTGTGGCTATGCTGGCCATGGACACTAGTCCATACCTGCCAAGTCTCCCGTATTACCTAATAGACTACCGGATTTCGACCATTTCATACGGTAGAACGGTGCACAAAAGAATCTCCCAGATATTACAAAACACCCCCCCCCCCTTTCCCCTGCACTTAAAAGGCCCCTGAAAAGGAAAAAAATGTTTTTCTTAAACAGACTGGTTGAGACACACGTGTCAAAAAATTAATCTTGCACGACAAAAAACAAAAGAACTTTTAGAACAATGTTGATGGCACGAAACGTGATTTAGTTGGCGGTCACTTTCTTTCCACTTGTTTTCTCTCTCGGAATTTCGGGCGCAGGGAGGGGAGGTGGATCGGCTTCGCCTTCACAACCGAGATGGTCATTCCGGAATGACCAGTGACGTCATGGACTTCGCGCGCAGAATTTGAAATAAATCTGTCGCCATCAATATTGCTCTAAAATTTTTTTTTGATGTAAAGTAAATTTTTTTTGACGTGTGTTTCAACCAGGTTGTTAAAAAAAATTTGTTTTTTTTCAGGGGCTTTTTAAAGGAAAAACACTACAAAGAAAAAATATTTCTGCAAAAAAAGTTGATTTTGGAAAATGCCATATTTACATCTACCAACATCTAGAGAGTATTTCCAGAAAGTTTTATTAGCTCACACAGCATAGTTAATTTTTTAAAATTATTTTGGGTGCATTGATGCTAAAGAAAAGGTAGGGTTGGAGCTCTTTGAACACGTTTTTCTCCTGTTCCATTTTTTGGCATAAATTTTAATCTAGGAAAACTATTGTTTGTTAATGGGACAAGAGGAAACACTCACTCATTGTTTTCCTAACTGGAATTTTATGGCATTTCAACTATGGAATTGTTTTTTGACCTTGTGGATGTCTTCTATAAAAGATGTTAAGATTCTGTCGACGACATAAAAGGCAAAACGTTTATTTGATTTTTCACTGCGATGCAGCATAAAATAAATTAATTTGTGGAAATTCTTGTTCTTACAGAAAATGTTGGGCATTACATTAGTTTCCCAACGATAGTTTTCCTAAACCAAGTCTGTGTTCCTGACAAAAACAACTATTATTTTACAATTCATGTACACAGGTGAAACTTTGCACTGCATTCTGCCTTGCAACTGCCAGTATATACTGTAAATTTCATTCATATGAAGCCATAGGTTAAAAGTTGACCTTCTTAGTAATTGTCCTCCCTTAAAGGGAAGCTGAAACACTTCTTGAAAAAAATCTGAGTTAGAGGTGACTCTGGGCGTACTTTTATCTTGTGAATCTGAATATCACGGCTCGATTTCCCGAAGATGCAACTAAAAGCGAGAAAACGCGAAAACCCTCCGAACCAAATGTCGTGGACGTCATACTCAGGATCTTTGGGGTCGCCGCCGTGCCGCCTCGTGGTGGGCAGCGCGTGCACCGACTCAGCTTGCCAGGTGGCATTTTTCCGCACTGACGGCAGTCATGGCGTCTGTTTCTAACCTTTTTTGAAAATAGCGAGAGTGCGCGTGCTTAGCTTTGACAGGCGCTGAAGATGCGCGGGAGCAGGGATTCCGAAAACTCCTAGTGTGATCGTCACGCGCCGGGAAGGAGGGGCTTTCGTGGTACTTTAAAAATTAATCTCCTGAAGCCCTCTGTGCACCAAATTGAAAAGTAATCTCGCCATTCCTGATTCTGGAGGTCGAATGCAGGCCAGGGAGCTCTTTTCAAATACAAACCGCTTCAGTTTCCTTTTAAACAAGGGAGTTCTTGCCGTAGCAACAGACGGCAGCAATGACCGCGAGACCCAGCTGTATCTCGCTAGCATGAGCAGAGCAATACAAATGTAATGACATGTATCTTCATGTCAATTTATTGTCAATATTCCTTTTAAACAACCCCCCTGTCTTAGAAAGTCTTCCGGATTTGGTTTCTCCGAACTTGGCAGATATGCTAGTCTGCGAATGCCTGCCACCAAAGTTCCCCCAAATATCTCCCTTTCTTTCAACAGAAAATCAGTTCCTTGCGAGGACGAAGCACAAGGACGATAGCGGAGACTTACTTTTTGCCTTGCCGCCGCGATGGTAGTCTGCATTTCTCCAACTCTCAACCTGTGGAAGGGGAATGTTATGCTCGTCACTTTAGCGTGTGTCGTGTGCATGCAAGTGTCTGACTTTTTTTCTGTCACAGACACTTTATTTATCATCTTCACATGACAATATTTTCTAGACTTTTGTGGCTATGACTGACCCGACAGTACTGGGGAGAAAATTTGTAGAAGGGCAGCGGTTTCAGGCAAGTTTCCAAAATTTTCGACAAGCTGAAAGCGCATCCTGATTAGATGACAATTTAATCCTGATTAGAAGACAATTTAATGATGCCAACCATGTGTTCAAATTGTAAAAATTAAATGATGAAAAAAAACAATCCAATAGTGTTTTTCTCTACAATATGTTGTCCAAGGTCCAACTGATGTCATTACTCACAGATGGTATGCTACCAATGTTGCTACAAGGTCACAATCGCATCCAAGTGGAGCTTCCGAATGGATTAAAATGCAGAAAAAGCGAAAGCATGATGGCGCTGGAGTATATATTTTAGTAATTCAAAGGTTTAACATAGACGAAAAAGGACACCAAAGCTAATAACTCAACACTTGTGCAAAAGCAGGTATGAGCACATAGAAAAAGACCAAAATATGTCAAGCAAAATGCAGTGTTTTCCAGATCAAAACAATGACCACTTATCAGAAATGGTCATATAACATTGTCTAAATTATTTCAAGCACACAGCAAAGGAATGATGTGCAAAAGTTATGAAAATATGCTAATCGAAAGGTTCCAGGTTTTAGAAATATGACATCAATGTGTCCTTGTAAGCAGTTACAAGAAAACTGCTACGCATTCGAACACAGTCAAATGCAAATGCGTGAAACAAGCCTTAGTGGTTTATTTGGAGTGGAAACATCTTACAATAAAGAGCGTTACTAAGAGCGACATGTACCTTTCTCCTTATGATTCCGTCCATCTCGGGCAAGCACTTGTCAAAAAGGTACTTTAAGTGCTTCTCTTCTAAATCCTTGACCTCACTGTCCGGAAAGACAAAGCAAAAAGAAGCATGTCAGGAATAGAGGTGATGGAAATAAATACGAGGAGTCGTGGTTTTGAGCTTTCTGAAACGTTTTATTTGTTCCATTACGAGAAGTAGCAAAATATGAGAAACAACTCCTTCAAGGACCCGCGATACAAAAAGTGGTTTAGAAAAAATACCACCCATGACCCATGTTTATTAGAAATAGTTCCAACTAGGTGTCACAAAAACAATGGAAGAATAATAATCGCCCTCATTCAGATCACACTTCACAGATCATTTTGCTCATAAAACAGGTGAGCTATAGATTACCAAACACCTTTCTGAAAGCGATTCCCAAGAGGCTTCTAAAGGAAGAGATCATACCACTCAACTGCAACAGTCGGAACTATATGTGTAACTTAATCACATGTAGGGAATGCTGCAAACAGTTTAGGCTTTCCAAGACAGCAGAACTGCATGAGCTGAGATGACCACCATTTCTCAAGCCAGAATATGACTTCATACATTGTCCCGAGGAGAAAACAAAGCTAGGCAATTTTGAAACCAGGCTCTTTCGTCACTAAGAGATTAAGAAGGCAAAACCAGCCAGCCATTTTCCCACAATTTCTAAGGTGGTCAAACCACCATCATCCCCACAGAAAGCTGTACGGTAGAGAGAATGTAAACAAAACTTCTCAATATTCTTCTACTCTTCCTTTACCTCCGTTGAGTGTTCTTTACAAATGTTAGACATTCGTTACTAAAACTTCAAAAATTGCCGACCAACCCTCCAGCATTATCGTGCGAAGGTCCGCTTCATGTCAAACAATACACTTGACAGGCAATGGACCCTTATCAAAACATGGTCTAGGCACAGCAGAGATAAACTCAACCAATCCGGAGTCCCAAGAAACCTCAATGGTGTCTTGGGACTCTGGATAGCAGTTTTCAAAAGCTGTGAGAGCAAATTGACAGATCAGGGAAAAAGTCCCTCAGAAATGTATTACTCTGTATTTCAGCCTGGCAAGAAGCACAAAGTATGCATTCGTAGAAGTGGAAGGTTTGCTTTCAATGGCAAGCAGGTGAAAGGCAGCAGAACATTAAGACTAAAGGCTACCTCTCAACCCAGGACTGCAATAAGATATAGCTGCCTAACGAGGACAAGTTGCTGCAAAGAGTAATCAAAGATGATTAAGAAGTCTAGTGGCTGCCAGATCCCATGAACTTGACTCCGGTACACCAAGTATAAGAAACAATGTACAACTGTGCCCTGAAAGAGGCCGAGAACACCGCACGCAGGTGGCACTGACAGCGGAACTATGTCGGCTCCCAGTGTTCGGGGATCCATACGGCTCATAGCTACTTTCACCCCGCAACTAAGCGAAATTAAGACTTTGCAGGTGAAAAGCGGTTACCCCACAAAAGCGAAGTCGCACCAAAACACGGACAGCGTAGAAACTTTTAGAAGCACCACCTTTCCAATGCCACCCGTGCTACATCTTTGTAGTCCATTTTTCTGGCGCATGCCGGCAACGCAACCGTGAAGGTGGTCTGCTAAACACCTCCACGTTTCGTGTCAAGCCGAACCAAACGTGCAGCAGAGGCAACGAGTATGCAGCTTCATGCTCGTAACCTTTGAAAGCTACCTGCATTGCTCAAATAGGTGAGAGCACATATTCAACCAATGCCCCAAAGATGAAGGGGCGGTGGAAGTTACATGCTCGCTGAACCGGTTGCAAGTCCATCTTTCGCGATGGGATCAAGCTCTCACCCGCACCCACACGCAGAGTTTGGTCAGGTGATGAAAGGAAGGCGGCCGATTGGTCTGGTGAGCGCGTAGCTCCCACCGGCCGCTCAGCTTAGGAGTGAATGGAGTATGGCTTTTATCAAGGCCATGCATCTATACTTTGCCTCACCCTGCGATGGACCATGGTCAAAGCTATGGGCCGCGAGGTCCAATTGCGAGTCGGTCCGAAACCACGCGACACACTCCTTCCACGCGCAGATCATGCGCGGAGACGCGTGCATCAATACGAACGTCGGAGCAATGTACCGCATGTTTTCTAGCTCCTGATTGGATCCGGCAGCCCGTAGCTATGGCCGACGTCCGTGGTAGGGCAAGACGAAGCACTAAGCATTGGCCACAGAATCGCGCGAAAATAAACAAAGAAGTATATGTGGTTTGCACTGACATCACGCCAGTCGCCACTATGGTGGCCCAAGGCAAACTTCTTTTCTCGGCAAGAACAAGTAGGAATGACCACCAGTATGGTACAATGACTGTATGCACAAACCATGTATTTGACCCTTTTTGTTTGGCAACAAACTCGGTGGCGCCATCAATTGGGTAGCTGCGGCACACTTCCGGTTTACGTATATTTCTTAATATTTTAATCATTGTTCTTCTATCCTAATAGTGAATGAAGTCTGACAGTGCTATAAGTCGCCACTTCCAGAAGACAGCGTGTATATTTGATTTCGCAGATACTGCGAAACCCGCCATCCAGTTCAGAACAGGAAGTTGTTGGAGGCTATTTGCACACTGGCACCACCACAATTCAACTCGCGCGAGAAAGAGCGCATACCAAAAATGGAAAGAAAAATTAAATTAAATCGGATGTTTCTGTTTAGACAGCGTAAGGTCAGTCAGCAATCGACATGTGACAAGACTGGCTTATGTTGTAGAGAAGAGATTTAGGTAGTGCAGTACGACTGCTAGCCTGTGGTCATTAACGTGAATCACGCAATAGCGATACATGACCTGCACGCTGGTACAATGCTCATCCAGAAAAGAACGGGCAGGGGAAGGGATTGAACCCGGGATCCCTGGGTTCTGCAGCGCAAGCTTTTGCGTTGAGCGCTTCAAGCAGCAGTTTGCTACCAGGCTTGGCCACCGATCCCCCTCCATACAATACTGAGGACAATACGAGCCGAAACAGTCCTTCACACCTCTTTTACATACCTGCCAGTTTTTGAGAGGGCTGCGGTCCGGAATGCAAAGTTTGAGCTCCCATGCTACAGACTATTCGAGAGATTCGAAGATAATGGAGCTAGTGGGGATTGCGGAAGCAGGAAAAGGCTGGGTCGGATGTTTCCGCTCACACTGTCCGCAGGGGTATGGCCCCTTCCACCTGTCTGCAACGGCCGCGACACAAGAACGGCACCGCAGGGCCTCCCTCTCCAACGCCAAAACAAACATTTGTGCAAATAGACAACAAACGAGAAACTCTCAGTGTCGCATCTGGCTGTGGTAGTACCTTGCCGTCCGGATCTCCTGGTCCAGGATGGAGTTGGACCTCCCGAAGACTCCTGGGTGCTGTTTGTGTTGCCGCCGACACGGTACCTCGCCTCGGGCACCTCGGACAGCGGCAGCGTGCTCGTCGTGGTCGGCGCGTCGCCGGAGGCTGCGGCCGCCTCCCTCTTGGGCGTCGGGACGTAGTCGACCGTCGTCTGGTGGCGTCGAGACGCGCTGCCCACGGCCTCCGGGACGTACTCCTCGTAACGTCCCCGCACCGAACGTGAGCTGGATGTTGTCGACGCCACGCTGGACGGGACATACTCTTCCCTCCTCTTCGGCTTCTCCTCCTGGGGCGGCGGGGAAAAGGGGCGGTCGGTCAGTCGATGTGTCCGACGAGGACCGACTGATGTCACAGTCCACCTTTCATTTCCTTTAAAGGAGGACACTACCCAAAAGGGTCAGCTTTCAAAGAACTTAACCTTAATATGAATGAAATTTACAGTACATACAGGCAGTTGTGAGCCAGAATGCAGTGCAAAGGTTCATCGATGTACATGAATTGTGAAATAAATTATAGTAGTTTTTATCAGGAACACACTGACATTGTTTAGGAAAACTATCGTTAGAAAACTAATTTAATACACCTACTTTTTTCTTCATTAGATATGCAGCAGAATGCCTGGAGAGTGCAACTGTGAAAAAGAAATTGCCAAAAACCAATTCATATTATGCTAACACTGCACTGAAAAATCAAATAACTGTTTTGCCTTTTATTTTGTTGACAAAATCTTAATATATTTTATAAAAGACATTGACAAAGTAAACAAAACAATGCCACAGTTGCATTGCCCATTTAATTCCAGTTAGAAAAAAACGATACGAGTGAGCCTTTGCTTTTGTCCTGTTACCAAACGACAGTTCTCCTACATTGACATTTATGACAAAAAGTGGAACAGAGAAAACGCGATCAAAGTGCTCGAACCTCTACCCTTTCTTTAGCAAAAAATTGGCCGAGGATAATTTATATAAAAATAACTATGCAGTGTAAACAAATGAAACTTTTTGGGAATACTCTAGATGCGTGTGGATATGGCATTTTTCAGGTAAGCACTGCACTTTGTCACTAACCATTTCAGATGTTGTACAGTCCACCACTTGTCCGAATGCCACTGTGCTCTCAATGCCAAACAAGTAACTTTTAGGAACTTTGAGGTATCTCTTGAATGTTGGCATGAGCTAAAACAAAAATATTTTCAAACTTAACGAGTGGTCTTAAAGGACAGCTTGGTTGCATTGCTTCGGTGAACCTTCTGCAGTCTGAACCCACCGTCTGCAAACGGATTCTGTTCAGACGTGAAACCAGAAAGAAAATGACAATGCTCGAAAAGCTTTTAGTTAAATTTACAATATTGTGAAAAGTTTATTTTGTATACCTCCAGAGACATTTGTTATAAATCGAGGCAAGGAAGTAGCTACTTTGCACCTTTGAACCTGTCAGCAATTCAATTTGCCCACTAGGTGGCAGCACCAAATGCAAATATATCTGGCTGCAACAACAAAGACTTTACCAGTTGCAGTGATTCCTGCAACAAGACTAAAAAATTAAAAACTAATCACCTGTCAATCATAGATTTTGTCACAAAAGTAAGCATACAGGAAAGGGCATGCACGATAGCAGACGATGCAGTGTCAAAGACACAAGCGGCAACAGACGTGTGCTTTTTACCACCAGTGTTTTTCAACAAAACCAAAAGTTACCAGGTGAAGAGTAAGTACACAAATTATTACCAAAAGAGAGCATAAAAGCCTATAAAAAGTAGCATCCCTCCTTAGAAGTATCACAGACGTCCACCATACAGCTGCAGATATTTGCAGAAAATAGAAAACTTAGCTTTTTTTACTGTTTCAACATCTTGAGGTAAAAACAGCGCAACTGGACAAGGGCAAAGAGCTAGAACAGAACTATGCATCACAGAAAGCTTGAATTCTGTGAGAATGTGATGCTAGCAGTTGGGGTAGATATACAAAAGTTTGAGAACATGATGTTACCTGGATCAAAAGATAATTGAGGAAACTAAATTTCTATAAGGTGACGTCCACTTTGTGGAGTGCTTGTGGGATTCATCTCAGTGAAAAACACTTGTCAGCAAGAAAAAAGATACCGTATAAACTCATGCAAGGGCCGCACCATTTATTCCCGATTTGAGGGCAAATTTTCAAGGTGCGGCCCATACACGGATAAAAAAAAAAAAAGAAATCTGTATCTACCTTTGGAATGAACGTACATACATGTGCGTGCTCGGCTGCACTGGTCGTAAAACGCCTTCACTCCGGAATCCGGACTGAATCGTCAGTCGGATTTAATTAGTTTCATACTGCGCAATACACCTCTTTTTTTTTTTTTGGTACTTGATAGCATGCGCGTGCAACTTTCAACTTTAATCCCGTATGATTCTGAAGTGGATGCTTGCCCAGTAGCTCTCAGATTGCGCGAAATAGGCAGACAAATCGCGACGCTTATGACACGAATCGAAGAACAAAAGGAAACTTCCCAGAGCGTACAGTGGCGTTCGGAAACCTGAGTGCACGCGCGAGCCGAGGCCTGCTAAATCCCCATTCCTCGCGCTTGTCACGGAAGCTGACATATCCTTTATCTTTTCTCAATAGGTCTGTTCGATTTGCCTGAACTGGCTGAACTAGCTCAGCAGTGCAGGAACTGGTGTATTCGATTCAACCGGAAGTTGCACGGCCGCTGCACTGGCGCGTTCGATTCATCCCAGTTGTGAACGAGTTCAGACCCAGTTCCTCAAGATCCTGCACCGGCTCCTGAGTCAGTTCAGCGTCCGTGCAGAAGCAGACGGCGATAGCAGACGACACTCCTCGTCCGTCTCTGCTCGCGGTGCCATTTTTCGCAGCTCTTGCTCAAATGTCTGCGATGTTTAACAACAACGCCGATACGGAGGTTGCATTTCGTCTCATTTATGATAATAACGTACCCGCGGTGGACGCGGAATTGAGATCATAACCGAGGGTAGAAATTCGCTTGGTTAAGATATTCTGAAAGCGTTTTAGGCACCTGCTTGCGTAGGTTTGGCTCCCTGTGGTAAGTGTTGAAATATTGGCTCACGTAAATTGTTTCTTTTAGATGCTATGTGGGGATCCACAGTGTTGATAATCCTCCTTACAGACACGAAAAAAGGTATTGCACTCTTGATATTCCCCGCCTTCAGCTGCTCTTGGATGCACACTGACGACTCCGATACATTGCAGAGGTCTGGAATTTAGTAGCATCTGGCCCTCGCGTGCCCCGTAGCTGAATATAATACTGCATGCTTTGTCCGCTGGTATCTGTGGACGCCCGCTAACGGGCCTGAGGAAAACGTCGAAAATAGGCATTGGCTTCGTAGTTCCACGCAGGTCTTTCTTGAGAATCAGAATAAGCGCTTCAGCTTGACGCCAAAGTTACGGTCGATAACTGTCTTGGCCAAAACGCTATCGTCAGGCCTTCGTCTTCGAGGTGACCGCTACCGACCGCACGCTGCCACCTAGTGACTCCCGACGCAAAAATCATCCTGATGCCGCGGAACCTATCGTCGAAATGCGAAACTCGAGACACTTGGAAGGAATCTACCATTGCTAAAATGAATGTGAAGGACACGTAACGCTTACGGGAGCACGACAGGAACCGAATGTCCGTTAAGAATGCAGACAGAAACACATTTTGTGCAGAAAACGTTTTTAGTACACTCGAATAAAAAAATATTCACAGAAAATATTCGGTTACTATACTTTAAAAATAAGGAAACGCGAATGGTCTCATCAAACCGCGACCAATTAAATGTAGCATACAACGTGGCGCGGAGAAACAAGAGCCAACAGATGCAGACGACACCCTGCGCTTCCGCTCGGAAGGCCGATCACAGCGCCAGTCCTCGCGCGGCGGCTGCACTGGTTCTGCGCCGCCGCTGCACGACTCCTGCACTCCTCTGAACTCGGACACAACTAGTTCAGAACTTTCTGGCTGAATCGAACAGACCTAATGTCTTCCGGCCGCAACATAAACGCCTCCCGACGGTGCGGCCGACCACGATCGAGGTCGGCAGCCATTGTGCCATATGGTGATACGGATGAGTGGAGAGCAAATATCGGGGATGCGGAGACGTGCCGCTACGTGCTCGGGCGGTGGCTAGCGCCACCTAGCGATATATATTCATAGAAACTTGGCATTACAGTCGGCGCGCCTCAAAGACAAGGGGTGCGGCGCATACACGAATGATTTCTCAAATTTTTTTTTGCAATATTATTTGTCCTAAACACGGGGGTGCGGTCTTTTACATCGGGTGCGGCCCTTACACGCGATTATACGGTATTGTTTTCTTTCTTCGCTCGATAAGCTTGTTTTTTGTTTTTTTTTTCACCGAAAAAAAATGCTGCTAGGCATTTACAATACAATTTTGTGTTTTTTGACAAACATTAGGCTGCGTCAGCTCATAGAAGAGTATCAACGAGCTTCTTTTCAATTATCTTTTGATCCAGGTAATGTCACGTTCTCAAACTCTTTGCATTCGATCCCAATTGCATAGCGTCACATCTCTCGCGGAGTCTGAGTTTTCATGCGACCGCATAGAAGTAGCTTTTACCCGCTCCGAAAAGCATAGGGCCTCTTTCTAGGGAACTCGCGTGTACTGCCATTTCTACCACTAGCCTTGTTTTTGCTGCTTGAGTGCAACTTCAACGTCACCCCAGCGGTGCCCACATGCTTCAAGTCGTCTCTAAAAAGTAACTTTGCGGTTGCCGACGATGCTTAGCAGGTCTCGAATCGAAACTATGTGTTGGATTTCCACTAAAGAAGGCAATTTGTTAAATCGGAGGTAAACAAGACTGACTTCATCAGCAACAATTAACCCGATGATACTATGTCCCCCTGGCCGTATAAACCACCTGCAAAGGGGACCACACTAACATACCTTTCACACTTAAAAAAAAAAAAGGCATGTTTTACTTAAACTTAGACACCTTGTATATTCATGTTCTTTGGGACGATAGCCGACTCATAGATTCGCTCAAAACCCGGTGCTGCAAATGCCACCACTCTTTCATGCTATTTCTACCACTAGAAAATGCACTCCCGCCACATGACTTCACTTATGCATATACCACTCTGTTAATAACTAAAATAGCACAGACTAGAATGGGGTGCCAGACGTCCCCTTTTGGGGGGGGGGGGGGGGGGGGGGTCATTTTTGCTCGTCTCAGTAATTTGGTGCCACCGAAGTCTCACAACTCGTCTTCGTAAAATCGTAAGAAAAAAAATTTTTTTTGTGGCAAACATTTAAAAAAAATCAACGCTGATAGCAGTTGTCGAACGATTTTTCCGATGATAATCGGAAGCCGGACTTGTTCGATACTTCGGATCCTAAAGGAGAGATAAGCGACCTGCCCCATAGAAATAGTGCATGATCCACGACCAATGGCACTCAAATACAACCTGGAAGGTCCAAATGATTTTTCGGACAACGTCGCCGTTCAGTGTTCAGCGGCGTACACACTGTACCGAGACGCGCATTTTGGATTCTATGTTGGCTACACATGGATTACGCTCTGGTTTCCGGCAGCGCTACGTAAATACTGCAAAGTCCTACTGCTGAGTGTCGACGACTGTACGGCTTTTTTTTTCTGCTCCAGCTGCGTTTCATCATCATTACCATTGTTGTTTCCATTTTTGCTTTGTTCATCATCCGGCACTGCAGTCACGGACTTGGGCCTCTCATCTCTCATCTCTGTGAATCGATGTCTGCGTGCCATTCGCTGGCTTGGCCGTCATTGCCTGATCTGCTCTTCCGCCGCCGCAACAATGTCGCTAAGAAGCACATGAAAGTACTCGACCATCACGCTAGAATGAAGAAGGCAGAGACTCTTAAGCTGACAGAAAGTTGCTGGGGCGCAAACAGAGGCGTAACCTAAAAACGAGGCGCAGCAGGCAGTAACCCGGAACAAGGCACTATTTACAATGCTTTTTAAGCCCGCTTAGAGCGCAGACAAAGGGCAAGTATTTTGACCTTGTTGACGTCTAGTCTGCCCTATTATCTCGAATGTTTTCTTGCCCCCGCTGAAGCTCGAAATGCACCGGCTGGTGACAGATTTTTCTTCAGCACGCCAAATGGCTGGACGTAGTCGGAAACGTCTCTGCCGCTACAAGCCTGTGCGAACGAAACTTGTTTTCAGATGTAAGAGCGGAGAATTTTGACTGAGTCGACATTACTTCCCAGTTGTTCAGAAAGGGGAAAGAATAACACACTGGCACCATCTATCGAGTAGCTCCGGAACATTTCTGAGCTGCCTTATATTCTGTGCATCATTCTTTTCAGTGTGCTTGAATTAACACTGACAACGTCAAAAAGGCACGATCTCTCATCATGACAGCGCATAGATTTGATCACACTGAAACACCAGAGCAACTTTGTTCTAGTAACACGCCGATCGGACGGAAGTTCCGACTGCTTGACACATGACGCCAGTGAGGTCTCTCGTCGTTAACGGTCACAAGCAGTTATAACAGCTAATTGTACTCAAAAAATCAAATGTCATCATGCCTTCAACCTGCACTCTCAGTTCTTCCCAAAGCCTTGTCTACTAGCAGAAACTAGCACCACCCTCACCTGTTTCCCGGTAAAGACGTCATGGCAGGCGGCACGTACGACAGCCCTTCCAGCCTGACACGGGCTCTCGTTGTCGAAGGCACGTGAGGTGTCCTCCTTTTGACGGTTGGGTGCGGCTTTGCGCTCGGGGACTGCGCTGCCCCGCGGCTGCTTTTGTCGGGGGTGTATTCCGCAGCAACGCTTGGAAACGGGCGTGGGATTATAACTGGCGGCGCGCAACTTTGGTGGCTCTTGGGGCACTTGTGGCGGCGGCGGATCGTGTGCTTGGTACGCCGACAAGGTGGATTCGACGGAAGGTCCGGTACTCGCGGATCGACTCTGACGCCGGCAGACGGCTTCTTGAGAGTTCTCGGATGGCTCTGGGACGGCAGACGACCCGGCGTTTGGCGACGTACCTTGGATCCTCATTTTCGCCAAGTTCGAGGGAACAGGCTCCTGTTCAACGCGGTCTGCTTCTCTTTTCTGTTTTCCGCTAGCAGACGACTTCCTCGACGCCAGCCACTGTCGTCGCACGGTGCTCCTTAAAATCGTCACATACTCTCCCGCTTTGCCTTGGTCTCAACCGCTCGCTTAAGCGCGGAGTCTGGCGACGTCCTTACCGTCTCCATCTTATCTTCCTTCCCTTTCGGCGTTGCTGCTTCGCTGTCCGAGTCGGAGTCCCCGGGATCCCGCAGACCGTCAGCAGCTGCTTCTAACGCGACATTTTTCTTTGAATGCTGACTCTTTTTTGGCTTCGATGGCAGTGTGCTCTCCCTTGCGTCGCTTGGACGACGAACCCCTGCACGCCCCTGTGTGAGGCACTTCTCGCGCTTGCTGCCGTGCCTGCATGGCCATGACTGTGCGTTCTCCTTGTGTGGCCGGCGTCCATCATCCTTTGAGTTCTTCGACGGCTTGTGGTCCCTGCTGCTAACTTCGACCGCTGCGTCGTCTGCTTCTCGGATGTCTGTTTCGGGCCGACTCGTCTGCCGCTCCGCCACCTGTCGTTCCGCCGGCTGTCGTTCCGCTCGCTGGCGCTCCGCTCGCTCGTGGTCCGCTGTCCGTCGTCCGTGGCCGGCGGTCCGCCGTCGGCGGTCCGCCGTCTAACGGTCCGCCGGTCTGTCGTTGATCGCGGCCGCCTGGTCGGGGTCCGCCGCTGTCCCACTGTCGGTCCGCCGTCTGTCGGTCCGCCGTCTGTCGGTCCGCCGTCTGCCGATTTACTGCCTGCCGCTCCGCAAGGTCCTTGCTTTCTGGCCCACGCGAATCTGCTCGCGACGTCTGCTTCACTTCGCGGTCACGTGGTAGGCTGCTCGAGCGACTGGAGTGACCACCGCCCAAACGACTCGAATGACTGGCATGAGAAGTCAAGGTTTTTGCACCCTGATCTCGAGTGCTCTTTGTCTTGCCTCTTGGCATCTTCGGAAGGTGCCCTGACCTCGGGGGCCGATGTACTTGCCAGACTCTGTGGCTGTTCGTGGCGCAACACTTGGGCCCTCGAGTGAGCGGCACCGACCAGCGGCTGCGAGCTTCGCGTTGGAGAAAGTTTCCTTGCGAGTGACATGCTTTGCGGCACTTGCTGGCTCGCACTTCCCAACGCAGGCTTCTTCTGCTGCGGCCGGGTGTCGGACTTGGGCTGCGAGAGAAATGGTCACACTGAGGTTCGCTGCTTTTGCGCCTTTTAGCAGTGGCTTTTAAAAGTCTGATATCAATTTATAACCTACCGTAAAATTCCGAGCAAGCGCCCCCACCCGTGCAAGAGCCCCCCCCAACTTCAGTGCTAATTTCACATTTCTGCGCCGTTCCGGGAAAGCGCCCTCCCCGCTCCGCACCCGTATCACGCGCTCGCGCTGACCGCGCCCAGGCAACACTGGCCTGCGAAGTTCAGTCCAATGCAATCCAATCCTACTTGCAGCCCGATCAGCCCACGACCAACTTGATCAGCCCGGTCACTACGCGCCATTGTCGCTTTGTTTTGGGGGTGTCAGGTCGGCTAGTGCATTCTACACAGTGGCAAAGAAAATCGAGGCTGGCCCAATGGCATTGTGAAAACGGGAAAGACGTACACCAGACGGTCCTCGACACATCAAGCTCGACCGGATACGGGAATGGGGCAAGAATTTTGACGATTTGCTACAGTCAAACTACGGGAAAGCCAAAGTTCGACTAAAGCTAGCATCGGCGCGCCGGTGTTCAGTGAATACGTGGACAACACGCCTTTGAATACCTGGAGCGCGAAGAAGTGCAAAATGAGCCATTAGCAACCAGCTTCTTTCTGAAGAGGCTGTCAAAACAGCCAACGGCATGCAGTTGGGAAACATCATGCGAATGCTGCTAACTTTTTCTTGCGGCCGACTCTGAGGAGTCTTTTGGTGGTTTTGAAAGTGATTAACATAGCAGTGACAAATCTTTGGCCTAATAAAGTCTGTTCTCAGAGAAATAAAATATTAAATCTGTGTGCACTGCGCTTTGTTTTCTTTTTCTGGCAAAAATTGTCGCCGCCATTTTGAATTTTGGTGCCGTTCTGATAGCGCCCCTCACTTTGCAGGCGATTTTGACGTGCGTGCAGGGGGGCGCTTGCTCGGAATTTTACGGTAGTCAGTTAA
>JAZHYW010015568.1:0-17679 GCA_037355805.1 Ixodes ricinus
GAGCCGATGGCCCCTCGAAATTTTCTGTTCTTTGCCACTGATCTAGATGTTCACTTGTTCACAAATTCGTTAACACATCCTAGCAGCCGGACTGCTTCAGTAGTGGCGTCCTTGATTTTCCCGCGGCCTCAGTGGGACTATCGCGTGAACAACTCTAACGTGGCAGCAGAAAACGAGCTGATTTTAATGCTATAAGACGACTGCAAACGCTTTTCAGCGTTTTGCTGACAAACAAAGCGTCACACACAACACTATATTATAAACTACGCACATGAGAGGAGAGTCCAAGCTGATACCGGAGTGTCCCAAACGATTATGTACTACGATGTACGCGCACTGCAGCCCTATGCAGCTGGCGAGCCGGAAGGCGATTACCAGTAGCATGGCGGCGGCACTACTTACGGAATGCGCCCACCTGCGCAATTCGCTTGATGAGGTTGGCGTATTGCTCGATAGTAGACCAACAGCAGTCGCGCAATCACCGAAATAATAGGTAGACAAAGAAAAACGTAATTATTACTCTCCTACTAATATGGCGGCCGGAAGTGGAGCGAATGCTCCATATAGCTTCAGACTCGCACACCGTCAGAAAAAAAAAGACGGGAAATAAAATGGGAAACTATTTCCCGATGACCACCACAACATTCATTGGAACAATTCAAGCAGGAGTGCATCTAACGCCATACGAAGTCATGCATTAAACGTGCGTCTCTGACATCACGGCGGTGCCTTGGCCTTGCTGCCGGTGCAGAGCATGACCAGGCACTTCACTTACTGCGAACTTCGTTCACGCTCAAGCATAGTGCATGCACCGCATTCTTGGGGTTGTCAATCATGCGATCACGAGAATTTTATTATCAATCTTTGCGATATCCGCCAGGACGATATTTAAGTACAGTGAACACGAGCGCAGCGTAAGCATTTCGATTTGGTCTCATCACAAAGCCTCGACGTGCATTTGGATAGTGGTTCGTGTCAAATCGCTGCGATAACGGGAATATCCGAACATTGCAACGTGTGAGGACGCAGAGCATGCCCAGTTCTTTGTCAAGACCTGCACTTGCCTATGGTGAACATTGGAGGGCATATATAAGCTTTTTGAAGGGCGCCACCATCTTGAGAACTGCGGCGTCAGACGACGCCGTCTACCGGCTTAAAACTGAAATACCGGCTGGTCCTGGAAGATCAGCTATCTGGGTAAGCAACGGTGTGGGTATTTGGGGGCACGACTTAGTCTATACTTATGACCACTTCATCTGGAAACGCTCCAGCACGTACCTCCCTGGGTGCCGAGTTTCAGCGGCTCCTCGTGGCTTGGCCTGGAACTCGTTTTTTTTTCTTCGACTTTTTTGCGCTGCATCAGATTGTGTCGGCCTCTATGGTGTTGGTGGCGCGCGGGCGCAGCCAATTCCATCTGGTGTTGGCTGCGAAAACTAAAAAAAGCAAACTAATTAACGAATTAGACTCCTTCAGTATCCGTTACAAAGAGAAAAACATTTACAGCATGAATTCGCTTGAAACCAGAAATCGCGATCAGCTGGCACGCACCCACGGATAGCAAAGAACCCGACGAGGTAGGAGGACCGAGTTTTTGTGCCGCCTAGTGAGAACGCCACTCACTAGGCGGCGCTAAACCTCGGCCCTCAGCCGGGAGACAGGCATTTATATAAAGAGCGCTCAGATGAAGTCGTCGTAAGTACAGAGTTTGTCGTGTTTGGGAGGAAGGGGTAACTTGGCTAGACTTGGCTCTGGTGGGCTATAATAACTTGGCTGGAACTTGTCCGGTTTAATCCAGCTGGCTAATGACAGGCCATCACTTTGCCTCCTCGAAAGAATGAGGACGAAGATGGATGGGGCGTTTTGAATGAGTTTCCACAACGAAGATATACAGTATATGAGCAGTTTAATGTGGTCTATGCAGCTAAGCTCTTGTATTTGATAGCTGCATCTTGAGTGATAACAAGGTGGTTGTTTTCTACCATTCACATGCGATTGAGCATTAGCGTATACCTTGCAGTGATAGCTTAATCTGAGCACCTCCACCGCGTTGCAGTCTGTTCTCTTGCGGTAGACGAAGTAGTAGTGAGCATAAACGTAACGATGAGTCTGATACAAAGCCCTCGCGATTCACGCTCGAAATGTATTGACTTCATAAATAAGAATCCTTGAGAAAATGTGAAATTTAATAACAATGCAGCCACACTCACGCTGATGCTTCTTGTGCTCATCGTGCGTTTCACGCAATTGTTCTTATGCTTATGAAAATTATTTGTGCTCCCTGCGATGGCGCAGTGATAGCAGGACAACAATAGATGTTCGAAAATTGTAACACGGTTAAAAATAGGCACTAAGAAGTAACTCTCGCACCACGTCCTTTTCTAGGCCGTTTTCGTCAATACCCTTGGCGGTTGCATCTCCTGTGTCAGCGGCTATCTAAAAATGCTCAATATCGAAGGTACGTCTGTTGCACGCGGGTATGAGGTTATCTGAAAAGGCCTATAGTGGGGTCCAGATCATGTGGCCACTTGTTCTGTCTGAGAGTTGAAAGGGCCAGTGCTGACTGCTTTTGTTTTTATAGCGACTGGCATTGCGCTGGAAAAGAAACCTAACGCGTATTTTATAAGTCATGGATGTAAAAATAAGCGGTAATTACTGAAAGTACAAATTCACCGCCCCTTCATGGGCGGTGGAAGTATTTTCGCTCGTGCAGCAGAAATAACGTGATGGACGCTGCGGTGCTCGATGTTTCGTTTGAAAAATCGCAAGAAAAATCGTATTAAGTGCATCGGGCTTAGGCATAACAGCTTGGATGTTAAAAAACTACGAGACTCGCGTTAGTCGCTCTCTCCACTGATCACCAATTATAAAAAAATTTGAAGAAACAATAACAACCTTCACCCTCAACCCTGTTAACAGAACACTGTCTGCATGAACACAGTCAGCATTATATGCTGACAGTGTTCTGTGACAGTGTTCAGTACAGTGACTGTTAATGAACACTGTCAGCATTATATGCTGACAGTGTTCATCATATTCGCGCGCCGGAGTTGGGAGTGCACAGCCCACGTGCTGAGTTTTAATACTTTTTATGGTCATACTTTTCTCGCAAAGGCAGCAATTGACTACGAGCCACTACCTGAACATTCGTCAATGCAATAGATTGCCACGAACTCCAATGTAGTACTCAAGCAGTGCTCATCTCTAGTTTAAAAATCTCATTAAAAACCGTCACCATCAAAACAATTTCGCGTACGTCAGCACCAAGATCAGCAGAACTAAGTCATCAGGCTCATGCGAAGGGGGACTAAAGAAGAAGTGTTTGCGTTTATCCATGAAATTACGCCCGCCAGGCTCTATGTTCGCCTGCGTGGCGTGCGAGTATGCTTGGGTCACACTGGTCAGAGTAGGTTTGCGCAGAACGGGAACTATTCTACACCAATTCGTTGTACTGCCCTTTAAACCACTGCGGGGTATATTCCATTTCAAATTAAATATCCTTCGTTTAGAACTGATAATGTTATCTCATCTTGCCATCGACATTCATATTGATCATTTGACGCCCCTTCATTGGACGTTTTAGAAACATTAATTTATCGGAGTGGGGAATTGCTTCTTTTTTCTTTCCTTTCAATTTACCATTCGCTAAGCCTACGCACGCGTTAGATAACCGTCGCTTCATGGTACAAAGTCTTGGAGGCGTTACTGAAAAAAGTACCAATTACACTTACAATTACATTATTGAAGGATGTTACTGATTATACAGTAATCAGTTACATCCTTCAACTCTTGTTGAAGCCCAGCAAAGTACGAATAACAAAAATAAACACAGTATAATTACTTTCGTGATGTATACATCACGAAAGTAGGTATACTTTGTTTATTTTTATTATCACGAAAGTAATTATACTTTGTTTTATTTTTGCTATTCGTACTTTGGTAGGCTTCAACAGGAGTTGCCGCTCGAAGTTCTCGTCGGTCCTCTTGCCATGTTTCCTGTTGAAGAGATCTGCCTCGACGCTGACGACCAGCCCGACGGATGCGCTTGAGGGATGAGCGGTGTTGCAGCGCACAAAATCACATTGCGTACCAGTTCATGGTTTCGCACTGCTTCGACGGACGCGAGTCCTCTAGGAAACGAAGCACTACACATGTTGCGATCGCCTGTTGAAAGCTTTTCAGGGGGGGGGGGGGGGGGCAGCGAAAGCTGAAAACCTCCTCCGTGGACAGATTCTCCACTGCGTCCGCAGAGACGACGGCCGTTGCGCAACCATAGCTGCGACGACTGAGCTCGTCTGCCTGATGACGAAGAAGCTCCTAAGCGCAGCCTTCAGTTCACGCCCATTTCGCCTTGAACCGAGGAATTGCACAAGCACACAGAAAGCTTTGTTGCGAAAAAAAGAAAGATGAACTTAATCATTACAGTTGTTTCAGCAACATATAATTAATTACTTGTAAAACTACAAATTGAATTACAGTGAACGTTACTGCAAAAGAAGTGATTGAAGACTTTAGAAGTTACAAGAACATGTAATCGATTACAAGTCATCAGTTACTTGCACCTCGTTCCGCACAAGTCTGATGGTACCGTAAGCTTTCCGAAATATTTACGGTTGCTTCTCCTTTCCGTCAATGCCGCTTCTTTCTCTAGGAGAACAAGTGCTTATCTCATAACGTTTTCCAGCAGTGGAGGACGACATGACTGTTCAAAGCTTAAGATTGGTTACATTTTTCGGGAGCTTGCTTCATCAGTAAAGTAAATTGAAAATCAATTTTGATAGAGAAAGTTTTTTTTTCTTTTTCTTGATGATCTTCATTTTAGGTAGCTTATGGAGGGCGAAAACTACCCACTTCTACAACGTTGCTCATACCGTAGGCCGTGTTCTATTCCTATATATCACAGGCGGGATAATAATAAAGATTAAAATTTTGCGGGCGTACCGTACATTCCCCGAAGAAATTCCGAAAGGCCAAAAAGCATTTCTTTTCCACAAGCTTTAGTAAAATGACAGCTGTGTTTAGTAATTCAAGAGCTGCGACACACTGAAATGTCGTATTAAAAGACGAGAGGGATTTAAAAAGTTTCGATATACAACGTCGCATTTATCGACAAGAACACATGTTCGTAAAGGAATACCGAAACAAATATGTCAACCGTTTTTTCAAGTTTAATTTCTAGGAATGGAGAACTTGGATCCAATAAGAACCAGCTGGTAGAATGTGTGTGTGCGTGCCTGCGTGTGTGTGTATGTGTGTGCGCGTTTTAACTCTGGAATTAGTCGACCCTTCGAAACAAAATCACTTTTGCATCTTGGGGTGTCGCAGAACAGACAACAAATCCGCCGTACTTGAGAAATAAAATATAGGGGTAGCGAAATAATTGGGAGCTTAGAAGAGACCACGGGCTAAGCAGACGCGGAGCTTGTGTTTTTAGTTTTAATTTTTCCATGTTTGCACGTTTAGTTTACCTTCCCCTTTTTTTAAATCGGCTTACAATATAAGAAATTGCTTTTTCGGTGAGCCTGCTCATGATGTAAATATCAATATTTTCCTTTTTTTAAGTATGAACAAGTATTTTATTCTTAGATTAAAAAAGTGCTGCCTGTGGCAAACCTAAGTTCCCACGAGGCCACTGCATCTTCTCTTGCTCGAAAACAAATTAAAATTATAATTGGATTTGCGGACGGCAAAGCCGCCTCCCTAAGGCTCGTCCTTCATATTTGTTAACCCTGCTTTTTAGGTCCCTGGAACGTTAGAGTAGGAAAAGTTCAGCCTGCTCTCTATGAGAAAATTAGAAAGGAGATGAAATGTTTACATTTGATCATTTCGGCCCAACCAGACCCAGCAGAAAAAACAATGTCTCCCTGATTTTGTTTTACTGATCATTTAGGTCGGAATATTTTATTTTATTTTTCTTGCTTATTCACCCGAGCGCCAAGCGACATTGCGACTAACGCAAAAGAAGTAAGAAAAAAGTGAAGCATAGAAAGTTCCTGAATATTTAAATAAATATATGAATATTGGCGAGCTCAAAAATGATACGAACAGACAAAGGTATGCTGCAGAGTATTTTGTCTATCATGGAACGGTACCCCGTAACATCTTAAACTATTTGTTGGTGTTTTCACGATTCACTTTTACATATTTTTGAAGGACCACGTGATGACCAAAACAACGAATAAAGCGAAGGCCATAAAGATTTTTTCCAATAGACCCTTTTCAAAAGTAAATCTTGCAACATTAGTGGGCGCATTGCTTAGACATGGGGCGCGTGATTGGGTCGAGTTTACTCTGAACACTGACGTCAACACTCGTGTCCAGTACGTGTTCAGAGTACGTGAGGAAGCAATGGCGCAGAGCCGTGGGCGCGGACTTTTGGAAAAGTTATAGAAAGAGGCTTTTTCCTAGTCGGAAATCGAAGAGGGGTAGAATATCCACCGTACTGATTCACGGTCAGTTGATTTTTTGTTGTTTATAGTCTTGCCAATGATTAGGAAGCTTGGCTTAATTAAGTTTTTTAATATTGGGTTTAAGGGCATGGTTTCAATTAGAATATTGCTCAGCATCATCGAAAAACACTAAATCAACAAATTGCAGAATGATAGAAGGCACCGCAGCATTTTATGGCTTTCTGAAAAACTGTACAAATTCGACGGGTTTTTAAGTTTCTGGTTGTTATCGGAGCGCACCTCGGCCCCAGCGTCTCCGCGCCTTGTGGAGAGATAAGTGCAACCAGCCTCTGCTGCGTCGAGCGACGACAGCGCACCAGAGGTTGGTTGTACTGTTTCTCCACGGGGCGCGGTGCTGCCAGGGCCAAGATGCGCTCCTATAACAAACCGAAAACGAAAAACCCGTCGAATTTGTACGGTTTTTCAGAAAGCCGTGAAATGCTGCGCGTGCCTTCTATAGTTCTGCAATTTGTTGATTTAGTGTTTTTCGACGATGCTGAGCAATTTTCAATTGAAACCATGCCCTTAAACCTAATATTTAAAAAGTTAATTACGCAAAAATAATTAAATACTAATTATTTCAGACTTTGATAATTTTCCTAAATAGGCCCCTGGTTCAGGACCAAAACGGCACAAGCCTTTTTCGGTGCGACGCGTAGTTTTCGCAATATCGAATATGTCCACCTTTCATGAAACACACCTATATATATATATATATATATATATATATATATATATATATATATATATATATATATATATATATATATATATATATATATATATATATATATATATATTTATATATATATATATATATCGGATGTTTATTTTTAATTCAGACAGATTCATTTTAAAAAATCCGTAAAGGTGCACTGATACGGTTTGTGCGGGTGAGTCATACGGCCAGGGGTGCATTATATAAGAGGCTAATCATAACGGTCACTCCGGCTTATTAGTTAAAATTCGTTAATGAACTTTTCATTAGTGCAAATAAACATATGCTTCCAATTGGAAACTTAGAGAGCGTCATCGAAAACCACTAAATCAACTCTTTTTAGAACGACTTGTGAAGCAGGCGCAAAGCCAGCAGTGGCGGAACGCGGATGATTAGATCATTATTGCGTTCCGCGACTGTAGCTTTGCGCCTGCTTCACAGTGATAACTTTGGCGTGCCCACGAGTTTCCCACGAGCTTCAAGTCGTTCTAAAAGAGTTGATTTAGTGGTTTTCGATGACACTCTCTGAGTTTCCAGTTGGAACCATATGTTTATTTCCACTAATTAAAATGTTCATTAACGAATTTTTAACTAATTAGCCGACCGATCGTTACGATTAGCCGTTTATATAATGTCCCCTGGCCATATAACTCACCTGCATAAACCGTATTAGTGCATCTTTTACGGATTTTTAAAATAAATCTGTTCGAATGAAAAATGAACACCCGGTATATATATATATATAATATATATATATATATATATATATATATATATATATATATATATATATATATATATATATATATATATATATATATATATATATATATATATATATATATATATATATATATATATATATATATATATATATATATATATATATATATATATATATATATATATATATATATATATATTTTGTAGCGGTGTTGCTGAGGCGCGTGCCAGAACCTCACCGAGGACGACGACGATGCGCGTGCAGAGGGCACACCACACTTCTAATCTGGTGTAATTCGGTAATGGACTTCCTCTTGTAAATTGAAAACGTAACATTTGGTGTCAGAAGTGGGATTTCTGGTACGGCACATTGCAACCTCATGCAACCCGGATGCGTTCGCACCCTGTCAGGATGAAGGTCCTCTGCGACGTGGTCGGCACAGGCGTCTCATGGAGCCGTACATCGCGGCTGGATTACCTGAAGCTGCAAATCGTCGTGCCGTACCTTCCACGGACAAGTCACCACTTCGCCATTATTTCCAGGACTATTTTGTGGCCGTGAAATGAAGATCCGGCGTAGGCCGATGGCCACTTTTGCATCCCAGACCTTCAAATAATCGAAGCGCGTAAGTGCGCGCTGTACTTGAATTCTTTCACGGTTGTTGTGGCCATTTAACGGATTTCATAAGCGGCAATCTTCTCCAAAAGTTCCAGCTCCTCCTGAGTTTCGGCCTTGCTGGTGCATTTCATTTTCGGTGTTGGTGGTCAAAATGCGCAAATGTGCAGTGATATTTGTACCGATATGATCTGTGACGGCACCAGAGTTCTACTCAGACAAGTCAACAGAGGTGACAGAACGGAAGCTACCTGCGGCCAGGTGACAAGATTCTGCGCACCATCTTCAAAAAGCGCGAATGTGCTGGATTTTGGTGTAGCGGAAAAACTGTGACTTTGGCATGAAATTCGTGAGCGTGCACAAGAGCATCGGCAACGACACCTGCGAAAAGAACTGTCTAGCTTTAATGGAACGTGGAGATTAGCCGAATGAATCACCCTATGTAGAAACATCCCCAAAAAAACTCAGAGGAGAAATAGTGTAGCGGTGTTGCTGAGGCGCGTGCCAGAACCTCACCGAGGACGACGACGATGCGCGTGCAGAGGGCACAACACACTTCTAATCTGGTGTAATTCGGTAATGGACGTCCTCTTGTAAATTGAAAACGTAACAATATTTATATATTAATATTATTCGGATAATTATTCCATTTGGTGATAGCTTTTTTTTCGAAACATAATTTTAAAACAAGAGTGCAAACTGCTAGTGAACATTGTGTTCGCTGGGAGTTTGCCGAGTTCAGTGGACATTAGAAGATCGAATAAGCGCAACATTTTGTTAAGTAATTAACAAAAAATCGTTAATTATCTTTTTAACTAATGAAAATAAACATATGGTTTTAGTGAGAAACGTGATGAACATCATAAAAAAAACACTCAATCAGTCAATTTTAGAACGACTTGAAGCACGTGGGAAGCGCGGGGTTCATCAGTCACCACTCGTGCAGCAAGCCCGAAGCTAGCGGTGGGGAAGTAGGGGATGCTATCTAATCGTCCGCGTATTCCCTCCACTAGCTTTGCGCCTCCTGCACGTGTGGTGACTTTGATGCATCCCCGAACTTAGATGAAGCTGAATAAGTTTTTCATTGAAATCGTTTCGTTAATTCACTAATTAACGATATAGTTAACGAATAGTAGTTAATAACTTAAAAGGGTGTGGAGGTTATGTCCTCTTCGAATGTCCACCAGAGACGAAAAACAGATAGCGAAGATCCGATTCAGCTTGCGATTAGGGCTCTTTTTAAAGGTACTATTTCGAATAAAAGTATCTCCAGATATGCGAAGAGCAAGTCGGCTGCTTCTTGCGCAGGAGTGACGTCAGAACGAAGCCGAGCTTTGATTGGCTCCGACTGGAAAAATAGTGGTCAGGCTTCAATCTTAAAAACCTTGAGGTCCATCCGCTTAATTTTCTTCAATGAGCCAATTACAGCCCGGTATTCTGACATCATCGAAACCCCTGTGCAAGAAGCTGACAAAACTCGCGCTCCGAAAATAGAAAAACAAAGGACACGAAAAGTCTGATGTAATTAGATCCCTTAGCCAAAAGTAAGGAATGAGTTGATGAAAATACAGATCGACACTACCTGTAAACTTGGGGACAGAAATAACACGTAACGAAATAGGGAGTGTCCACATTCCCACAAATCGTTTGGAAGAGTCAATTGCTCACATTCTAGGAAGGCGGAAGGCGAATAACGGGGATAAAGCATGCTTGGGCCTGAAAAAGAAAACAAAAAAGTCCGTACTCTGACAGAATTTCCACTACCAATAAAGACCCAAAAACGTTTCCTCTTTATCGCGCTGCACCAAGATCGCGCTGGAGCATTTCCGCCATCATTCCAATAATTTCATTCTGGATGTCTCCACTCAGCCACTAGTGTCGTCTAATAAACCGTCTTTTAAACCATCATGTTTGGTGGGTCCTTGCAAGGGCTGACCGGTGCTCAGACTTCTGCCTGTTGCTCTAAAATTTATATAATTAAAATTAAAATCCGTTGTCCTCAAATGTAGCGGTTTACCGTTACGAATTATTCGCCGTAAAAAGTAATTGAATAAATATTGCGGGTATATTACTCTATTACTCTCGAGTCACTCCAAACAATTTTCTAAAAGATATGTAACATCTACTGCCTGTTTTCGGGACGGAATTCGTTGCCTCATCTAAAAAAACGCGAATAAAATTAAATATTGTTCTAATTGAAATTTGTCACATATTTTATGTTAATAGCGTAAAAAACGTCGAAAGTGTTGTGTATTAGTAAGTAAAGTAAGTAAGTTTATTTCCCATCAACACTGATGGCGGAGGTCGAGAAAAAAAGCTGTAAAGTACAGCTTGACAAGGTCCTCGACCTCCTACATAGGCGTAATGGCAGAGGCACAGGAAGGAAAAAAAAAAGAACACATACAAAAAAGATATTTCATACCAAAACATGGTTCAAGGTGAAACAAGAGGACACCATACAAGCGCAAAATACGTACTAATAAACAAGAAAAATGTATATATTAAAAAAATAAAAAAAAGGTTACATGAAAGATGAAGTCATTGCTAATTTACCTATCTAAGCTTATAAAATATTCTCGAAGTTGTTTTGGTGATATTCTATTCAATTCCAGTTCTCTCTCTTCTAACTGGTTCAGCAATTTAGGCAACGTATATCGAACCATCTGGGAGCCGTAATTTGTTCTCCGAGCCACCATCTCCCAAAGGTGTGCATGACGAGTGGGGTAAACCGGTTCTTTCAGATAAAGATTAGCCAAATTTGTAAGGAAACGTGTATTTCTATTGTTTTCCGTCTTAAACATATTACTAAGTCTATAATTGTATAAATTGTATATATTAATAACGCGGAAAGCCCTAAACAGACCAGCTGTATGGGAGTCAAATGACACGCCGCCGATGGACCTCAGTATTTTTTTTGTAATAAAAATATCTTCTCAAGGTTCGATAATGTAGTTGAGCCCCAAACAAGATGGCCATAATTTAAATACGAATAAAACAGAGAATTGTAGATTAGTAATTTCACATTCGTTGGCAAAATTGATCGATGGCGATATATCAGTCCAGTTATTCGTGACAGTTTGGGAATTATATAATTTATGTGATTATCCCAGGACATATTCTCAGAAAAGATCACTCCCAAAACCTTAAAATTGCTCACAATCTCAATTGGGGTTGAGTTAAGAGTAATATCTCTCATTATTCCAATCGATTTATTTCTCGTGCGAAAAAGTACAGCTTTAGTTTTATTTATGTTAATTTTTAATGAATTTTCCCGGCTCCAAATTTCTAATCTCGACAGCGTCAGATTTGCAATGTCCACTAGCACGTCGTGATCCTCGGCCGAAATAAGTAGCGTTATATCGTCGGCGTAATTTACAAATTTGACATTTGGGTTAATATTGACGACGTCATTAACATAGAGGTTAAAGAGGAGGGGACCTAATATACTGCCTTGAGGAACACCGCAAAGTATAGGTTTCATAGAGGAAGAATTCCCATTCAGACAAACATATTGCGCTCGATGCATTAAATAAGACCTAAATATCTGTAACGCGTGTCCCCGAATGCCATAAATATAAAGTTTTTTTAGTAAAATTTCGTGGTCGAGGCAATCAAAAGCTTTACTGAAATCTACAAACACTGCCAAAACTATTTTTCTTTCTTCAAAACTTTGCAGAATAAATTCTTTCTGCACAAGTAATGCAGCCTCCGTTGAATGATCTCTCCTAAAACCGAACTGCGAATCCGTAATCAGTCTATATTTATTCGTGAAATTTGTCAAACGGACATGAAGCACTTTTTCAAGTGCTTTTGAAAATACCGGTAGTATGGATATGGGTCTGTAGTTTCCCATTTCGTTTCTATCTCCTTTTTTATACAAGACCGAAACTTTAGCTATTTGCATGCGTTTTGGAAATACAGAAGTTACCAGAGCCAGGTTAAAAATATGACTTAGAAATGGAGCTATCAAATCAACAACATACTTCACTGGTTTTATCTGGATGCCGTCGGCATCGCAGCTCCCGCTATTTTTTAATTGCAAAGTGAGAGAAATTACCTCAGATTCAGTCACTGGTTCAAAAAATAGTGAGGCCTCGTTTCTCGCATCACAAAAAGTAGAATTAAAATTGTCATTGGAGCTCGTTATACTTACAAAATGGTCATTGAAAGCCTCAGATAACAGACAGCCAGTCAGTTTTACACCACCATGCTCTATTTGCTCGGTATATTTTGATAGTTGATTGCGGCCTAAAATTGAGTTTAACCTTTCCCACATAATATCTACGCGTCCGTTTGCAGACTCAAAAACCTCATAATAATAGCGAGCTCTTGCGCGTCGGATCTCTTTCGTTAAGTTGTTGCGATATGATTTAAATACTTTCAAGTCATCCTGTCTTCTAGTCTTCACAAACTTGTTGTACAATGTATTTTTCGTGCGAATTTTACAAAGCAAATCCGGCGTTATCCATGGTTTTCGAATGCGCCTGGTTTTTCGGAAGTACTTAAACGGAAAATGGGTCTTATATAGAGTAGAAAAAAGATCCAAAAAAGCGTTATAGGCCCCGTCAGCATTGTCCTTACCGAGTACTCCGGTCCAGTCTGTGTTAATGACATCTTGTCGAAATGCGTCCAACCGATCCTGAGTAATACTTTGAAATAATGAAGGTTGTGTTTTATTCCTGTTTTTAGAGATATTCTTTACACTCAAAAATATTGGGAGATGATCGCTCAGATCACAAACAATGACTCCACTTTTTATGTCGCCGACTAGGTGATTGACTATAAATAAATCTACTGTAGTTTCACTGTGCCAGGTAATTCTGGTTGGTCGAGTAAGAAGATTCTTACAACCGTTCGTATTTATAACCGAATCCATGTCCCTTTTAACCTTTGTATCTACACCCATATCAATGTTAAAGTCACCCCCGCAAACGAGATTAAATTTACCTTCATTAATAAACACCAAAAAAGCATCAAAGAACTCAAGAAACAATGCAACATTTCCGTCAGGAGGGCGATAAAGTACTGCGAAAATATTTTGTTTATCACGCAAGCATAATATTTCATAATCACTAGTAATGCGACAGTAGTCATCCAGCAAGTCACAGATTATATCCTCCTTCATTAAGATAGCCACCCCTCCTCCCCGTTTGGTTGTGCGATTTAAGAAAAAAGAACGGTACATGGGTAAACAAAGTACATCAGATTCATTCGTATACCATGTTTCAGTAAGCATAACTGCATCAAATAAAAGATCAAACTGATCAAAAAACATTTCCAATTCGATAGCTTTATTTTTTGCAGATTGGGCATTTAAGTGAAAAAAGTTTGTGGCGTGCATGCATTCTGAACCAAGATGACTCTGTAAGTTTTGTGGAAGTACAAGACATGCCATTGGAAGCGATGAATTCATTCAGCGTAAAGCGACAATTCATACCATCCTCAGCAAGTCATTCTCGCTTTCGACAACAGTTGCCCTCTCTCCATCCTTCTTTCGTATGAGGATCCGCCCATTTCTGTGCCAAACGTACTGAAACCCGTTATCTTTGGCCCATTGCTTTGCAGCCCAGAGGAGAGCCCTGTTGTGCTTTGTTATGTTTTCCTGGAGATAGGTGTTCCCTTGACTGCTCTTGAGTTTCAACCTATTTTCAAACCACCGATTTCGCGTTGTTTCGCTTGCAAAGTGAACTATGATTCCAGGCACCTTATCTGCTCTGGCTGGAAGCCGGTGTACTGAAATCACATCGTTTGTATTTAGCTGTGGTACGTTGAGCACGTTCGCAAGCTCATTCAGTTTAGTTAGAAGTACTTCGTTTTCAGTCACAGGGATACCGTGAACCTCCAGGTTTTGCTTTCTACTGCGCCATTCTAGTTCGTTGACATCCCGCTGAAGCTGCCCAATCATCGGGCCATTGATGTTCCCTTCTATTACTTCCACTCTTTTTCTAAGGTCCTTGACATCCCTGTCCTGCTGGTTAATACGCTTCAGGACCTCATCGTAGTTGTCGGACATTAGTTGTACTGAACGCTCGATGCCATCTACGGTTTCCTTGAGTGTTAAAAGCAACTTAAACCGATTTTGAAAATAAATTGGTCCATGCGCTGTAACCATAGATTAGGAGCCAACTCTTAACCTATTGTGTATAGCGTTGCCTAATCTCGGACGCTTCAAGCCAAAAAAAATAATAAATTAGTATAAATAATAACGAAGTCATCCATAAAAAATTGCAATGAAACATTTTGGGGTCAGTGAATCCAATTAGATCAATTAATATAAAAAATACAAAATGTAGCCGCCCAGTGTACGGATGCTTGAGGTAGTCAAATTTAACTTCTAGGGCATGATGAATAGCTTTTGCTTATATCAATAAATTTTCTGCGGTCTTTTTATGTAGGTCTGAAGCCAACCGCTTATCTTTAGGTGAATTCTAACTTTTTTTAAATTTAAAAGCAGTTTCTCACTTCTAAGTTATCGAATTCCTTAGAGTAGTCGAGGTATACAGCATCGATTCTTCCAGACTTGTGTGTTATTCTGGAAAAAATCATGTAGAATAGCAAACATCTGGCAGAGGTCTGTCTGGTTGGGAAATGAAATATTAAAATAAAGGACGAGCAGCCAAGACCTAAATGCGAGACACAACGTTTCGAGGCCAAGTCGGCCTCTTCTTTCAGTGCTGACTGTGGTCGAAATAAGCAATACTTCGTGTTCTTCTATGATGGTTAAGGCCCGCTTTTTTATTCTTTCTTCCATGATCGTTGCTGCGTCACGTGTCGAAGCCTGTTGACCTACACAGATAGTAATGCACCAAGAGACATATTGATGTTTTTTGGCGTAGTTTCAATATTCCGGGATTCCAGGAACACTCTTTGGCGGGGATTAGTTTCAGGCGCCCAGAATAAGCGTATTGGCAAAGTCAATTCGATTGTAATTTTCGTGACAAAATTCAGCAACCGCGCTGCGTTCGTGGCCTAATTTTCGCCCGTCACTTTTTGCTGTCGTATCAATTTCAGGTAGTTCTTCGTTAGGCCGATGTACGTGGCCGGGCACTCCGCGAAGGAATCTTATAAACTACACCAGCGTTTTCTTTCTAAATGGTCGATCGTTCGGGCTGTAGTAGAAAGTTCCCGAGCGTAGAAACCGGCTTGTGGGCCATCTGAATACTGGGCTTCCTATGCTAGTGCACGTGGCAGGGCTTCGGCTGGTTCCTTTATTCTAGGGGACTCTGATATGCTTGGTGTACCGGTAACGCCTACCATCAAGCAACTGCAGATGTCGTCGAGCTCAGTTTTGACTGGCGGGCACTGCGGTGTATGAAGTTGCCAAATACCCGTTCTTTTTGAGTTCACGGATGACCGTTTATTTTTCTTTTAGTGTTTTCAGATTCAGGAGAGCAAGTGTTCTTTGCCCCTCACAGGATCGTGGGGATGACCGATTCCTTATGACTTCCTTGCCTTTTCACGAGCATCAAGCGGACGGTATGGTGTCATATTGTTCTCGCTCTACGGTGAAATGAATGCTGTGACACTAACACCTGTGCTACAAGTTCAGGCACAGATGAACAGGATACTTGCAGACATTTTCAAAGGACATCAATATACCAGGAGCCTCCACTTGCGCCTTTTCTGCAAGAAATGGCTTTGCACCCGATTTTATGAACTGCCCAAAATTAAGAAAAGCTAACGTTCTCCTCTACTACATCGAGGACTTTACGGCTCAACCGCTTAGAGCGAGTTGGACTACCTTTATCGCATTGTCTCTCCTATCGTAAAACACATCGACCCATGTGCTCAACGCCATTCACTTTGTGGAGAAGGTTTCGCACTTAAAAGGCAAACGCTGATGACAGTCTGGTATCCTTGAACGTAGTATCCCTCTTGAAGAACGTTCCGGTTCCCTCGCGAGTAAACCAATAACGAGAACCGCCCTGGAGAGAGGCAGTGACTTCAGCAACGGGACTAAGCTCAGTTTGGATGATCTCTGCCGCCTTCTCGAGATCTTCTCGTCGTAGCACTTATTTCAGCTTGAGATGTAAAATACTTTATGCGGACCAGCAGAACAGCTATGAAGGCTTCCATCTCCGTGTCGATGGCACATCTCTGCCTAGAATGACAAAGCAAAGGCGCTCCAGTCTTTTGCCATAAATACTAAAGCGTTTTTGCCATGTATGGACGACTTCTTGCATCCTCACGAATTTGAAGTAGACAACTTTCTAGCACACATCGACTCCATCCAGCAAACCATTCAATTCACCATGGAGCGGGGAAAAGACGACACCATGACCGTTCCTCGATGTGCTCGTTAAAGGGGAAGGAGAAGAGCTGAAATCTGCATATGTGCCAACCCACACTGGACGCTACCTCCCATATGACTCAAACCACCCAACAAATCATAAAGTGTCAGGGGTCGCCACGCTCGCTGTCAAAGGAAAAGAACATTCCCTCTTCTGAATTTAAAAGACGAGAAAAGAGAAAAATAGTCATCCGTGAACATATAACAAGACGGCTATACGGGTAACTGTAGAAGCCGCATGGCACTCCGTCAAGACCCAGCTCGACGACGTCTGCAGTTGCCAGTGATTTAAGGTACCGGCGACCACTATCTGCATCCGCGAGGCTAAAGGACCGCGAAGTCTGGCACTATGCCGGGGAAAAGGGGCTAGATGGCCCGCGGCTCGTTTCAACTCTCAGGCACTTTGTTATCACGGCCAAAAGATAGACCACCTGAAAAACACGACGCAAATGCAGTTTATAAGATTCCGCGCGGAGTGCCCGGCCACGTGTATCGGCGAAACGAAGAACTATCTGGAAAGGATACTACAGCACACAAATGCATGTGCAAAATATTACCACGAACGCAGCGCGGTTGTTGAACATTGTGACAAAAATGACAATCCAACTGACTTTACCAATACGCTTATCCAGGATGCTGAACCTAATCTCCGCCGAAGGCTGTTCCTGGAATCCTGGTACATCCAAACTACGTCGGGAAACATCAATGAGTCTCTTCCCTATTGACAAGTCTTATTTGTATGAGCAAATTTCTGTGTCCAATAAACGCACTATGAACCATACAATATATATACATGAACGTCTAAGAACCATTAAAGAAACTTTTGAGAAGTTTCTTATGGAATATATCGTTTTAGCATATGTTCTTGCCACATCTGGCAATACAT
>JAZHYW010015570.1:0-33683 GCA_037355805.1 Ixodes ricinus
TAGCGAAACTAAAATTACTTACGCGTCGCAGACCCAGCTTCGTACTGCTGTTCCCCGACGATCATCCATATGACAGCCATTTTGGATAGGAGCCAGAGCGCCCCCTATAGGTCGTGAAAGTTGCGAATAAACGCCGCGATCCTCTTCGCTTTATTTTTTTGCTTTTCTTATCTGGGACATGTTCGTACTACCTAAATTGTTGTTCCACTTTACTCTGTTCCACCTAAGCCCCGAGCTTCTGCGAGTTAAAAGTTCCCAGGAAGATTTTTTACATTTATTGTTTACGAATATTAACAGATCTCAAGCACTGTTCCATATAAACTACGAAGTATTTACAATTAAAGTAGGAAGTATGCAGAACACTGTTCCTCCAAATTAAGCAAAACTTTTTTTTGCAAAAATAAATAAATAAATAAATACAAGTTCCTTTATCGGGGGAATTAAGTTGAACGAGATAAAGATTGTATGCCTTTTCACGTTACGGGCTTTGGTGTCGATCAAGTCGTCCCCTTAAAATAAGATTCACGATTTCCGCATCTCAAATACCTTCTCGAGGTTCTTTTTTCTTAATGGTGTGGAGCTATTTTTTCAAAGTTTCAATTTCCGTGCGTTCATCGACGCTTTTTTTTTTCTTTTTTTTTTTGCACACGTGTGTTCTTGTTTTTTAAAAGTAATCAGAAGCACAGTGAATGTGTCGTGACCTAATGGTTTTACTTATGGGTTCCCCAATGAACCTGCTGCCATCTTTCTGCACCGGGCTGTTGAAGGAGTTGTGAGCATGCGCAGTTGCTCTCTTTTGTATGAGGCTCCGCGCATGCGTGCCATCCCACCCCCCCTCATGGTGATTGGGCATTTTTCGCCCGGGTATTAGGCGCTGGGGAGGTGTATATAGACCTTTCCAATGACCGGCTTCTGCGCGCTGCCATCTTAATCTCCTGGGCCGTGGAAGGCCTTCTGAACGTGGGCAGTAACTCTCTCCACGACTATATGAGACGCCCAGTGAGTCGGCATTTTTCGCCCGGATGATAAGCGCTGGAAAGGTGTATAGTAGGTGCTGCTTTTGGCACGCTTTCCTGCGCCTGCCGAATGAAAAAGGGTTGAAGAGTGTGGATCTCTCTCTCTCTCCCTCCCTCCCGCTCCAACTGTATCACTCTGCAGTCTTAGTGTTTCTTTCTTTTTTTCGGGAAGTGGTCGCTGAGTGCGCTCGAGTGTCCGACGGGCGTTGGACGCCGCTATCTGCAGGGACTGCTTATCGGCGCTGTTAGCGCTCTCCGGGCCAAGGTGACACGCTGTCTGATGGACGGCATCGCTTATCCTTCCTTACGGAGCGGTGCGTCGAACCTGCCACTTCTCTCACCGCAGTCACACTGTTCACACTTCATACAAAGGACACGCGGTCTGCAGACATGATGACATCTAAGGACACGCCTGGATTTCAGACATTTTGACTCCTTTTTTTTTCTGACGAACATGTCTGTTGGCAGTAGTGTCCGCGCACTAAAGAAGAGCCTGGTTTTGTTTGAATGTGCTCACACTAAACTGGTAAAGAGGGGGATAGCCTCAACATGTCTAACGTGCGGTTCTGGAGAAAAGTTGCAATCATCAGATGAAAATCAGTTTTGAATGACAACCCCCTAACCTAATCTCTAGCTGTTACGAGAGCCTCCTTCAAAAGCTGAAAAGGAAGAAAAAAGCTGAGCCAGCGAGGCAAGTAAACAAAGGAAACGAGTACAAGTCATTCCGCACATGCGCACATACTGTGTCTCATAATCTCAAAAAAGGTAGCTGGCAAATACGATATTAAAGGAGTCATGACCATGCTTTTCCAACTTTTTCCTGTTTAGCTTTCCTCCTCAACTCATAAATCGCGCATTCTACCAAACAGTCCAAGAAACGGGAAGGGGGAGTCCCCTCTTGCTCGGACTCTCGTTTGTCTAATCCGGACACATCCATTCTCCCCCTAGAAGATTAGCCGTCGCTCAAAATCCAGACAAAAGCTGCTTTCCCCACTCCCGTGCTCATTATCACTGAAGCTGACAGTGCTGTGGAAGCTACGTGCTCCTTGGGCAAGCCACACTTGTGCCACGTGATCACGCTCTCTCGCGCATAGCCATCGCGCAGAGAATGAGGTCAGATGGTGAAAGGGAGGCGGCTGATTGGTCCGGCAAGCGCGGTAGCTTCCACCACAATGTCAGCTATGCGGGGTGAAGGGACCAAGCGAGCTCCGGTGTCGTGTGACGTCGTGTGACGACCCTGTGGACCTCGTCATGTGCTTCACCCCTGATGGAGAGACAGTGCGTGTGTGTGAATGTGCGTGACGCGAGTGCCGTGGCTGGCCATGAGCCGGCGAAAGAAGAGAACCGGGCGGCCTTGGAAGCGCCGAGCAAAAAGGACGTTCGGGGGTGGGGGGAAGGCCAGTCGCTGGAGAGGAGACGTGGGGAGCGGCCGCGTGGGAAAAGAAGGAAGACGTGGTGGGAGGAGACGGGGACGGCGACGGGCCGGTCGAGGTGCGGCGACAGGAGACGAGAGGACAAAGAGAGGCAGCCGGGTCCAACGGCGGACAGCGGACAGCGCAAGCCTCGGCGAAAACAGTCGGCAGCAAGAGTCCGTGAGTTCGTCGACTCTACAGCTCTACAGCCTTTCGGAACTTTTCAACGATATGTATTGAACTGACCGCGAAACAGGAAGATTACTGTTTAGTTTTGGCTCCCTGACCGCGCGTCGGACTTAGTTTAGCTTCTCATTTATTTTTACGGGTGTCCGTGTGTCCATGTTTTTGGTGCTTGTTGCGTCACATTCATATTTGCGGGTGTCCGCGTGTTCCACCTGGCGTCACCAGGGGACTGTTTCTATATCTGTGTATAAATTGATGTGCTATCGAGACCGCTGGGTGCTGTCTCTCCTCGACGACGAATCCTCTCGGAGGTGCTGAGACGCAGCACACTGTGGCTTTCCCCCCTTCTACGGGGACGTCACAATTGGTGGCAGCGGTGGGATTTTTCGTTGAGGCTTTCGCGGGAGACTAACCCCCGCGATTGAGACAGTGCCCATGGCAACCGGCGAGGCTAGCACGGCGGCCATCAATACGGTGGCTCAGATCATGGCTAATTCAGTGGGCGCGGGAGTGCTCGCGTTAGGCTCCATGGTGCCGTCGTTCTCGGGGGACGGTAGCGGCCCAAGTGTCATAGATTTTCTCCAGGTTCTTGGTCAGGTGGCGCAAATGGGAGGCTGGAGTGAAGAGCAGCAGATAGGCATGGCTAAATGCAAAATGGTCGGGAAAGCATATACCTTCGCTTGGCATGACGAGCAGATGAGAACTGTGAAAACGTCCCAGAAGTTCAGAGAGCTAATGCTCAAAAGATTCGATGATGAGCCGGAGAGCTTGAAGCTTGAAAAGTTCTTGAACGCCAGGCAAGACGCGGGCGAGGATGTGCGGGGATTTGCGAGTCGTTTGCAAGCGCTGGGTGCCAAGACGGTTCCAGAGTTTGGGGGGCCAACGCCGCTCAGCTTCGTGTCGCTGCAGAGACTGTGCTGGAACGGCAGCTCCTCTCCTTATACGTCAAGGGACTGCACGATCCAGTCAGACGCTGCGTTCTTTCGAAGGACCCCGCCAGCTTCGAGGAGGCCATAGAGGCCGCCGCCAGAGAGGAACGTAATGAGAGGCTGGTTACGTCCAGTCCCGCAGTGCGTGCAGTGGGTTCGCGCGAGGAGAAGAGCGAGACCGACGCTCTGGCCGAACGTCTCGACAGGCTAGAAAAGCTGTTCGCTGAAAGTATGGCTCTACAGCGAGCAACAATCGAGCAGGGTCCTTCCCGCAGTGGTGCTTCCCGAAACCCGTCGGCCCGCCTCCCCATGCGTTGTTGGTATTGCAACATGGTCGGTCACCGAGTGAGAGAGTGCAGAGCTAAGATGGAGCAGGAGAGGGCAGCAGGGCCCAGCCAAAACAGGCCGAGCTCTCTGCCCGCCGGTCAAGGACGGCGGGGAAGCACTGACCCTGAAGGTCCCCTCGCGCAGGGAAACTAGCTGGTCCCCTCCCGAGCGATGTCGACGGAGGGGAGAGCGAAGCACCGTGGCCATTAGATTCTGCGGAGAGAGCAGTCCGGTCATCGCGGTAAAAGTTGGGGGAAGGGAGCTGCGGTTTTTAGTTGATACGGGATCAAAAGTCAGCCTTTTGAAGGAGTCTGTTTTCAGAGAGTTGAATCAAGGTGCTTGCAAGTTTGAGGAGCATTTCGGAGCCATGCGCACACGGTTGGCGGGCATAACAGGGGAAGAGTTGCAGACCAGTGGCTGCTATGTCATACCAGTTGAGATCGGGAACACGTCGTTCTCTCATCCTTATTTCATCTGCACCGACAATGCGATGATCCCCGTGGCCGGCATCCTTGGACAGGACGTTGTGCGAGCCCACGGCTTAGATCTACTAACAACGAAAGGGGTGGCTGCGCTCAACGGTGAAGAGGTCCCCATTTTGAACTGGTCACAGCAGCAGCCCGTTCGGTCTGTTCGTTCCGCTGAAACACCTATCATGTTGGTATCGGAGTGCGTCATACCGCCAAGGACAGAGGTTATTATTGCCGGCAAGCTTCGGGGCAATGCACACAGTAGTTGTGTGGGCGTGGTAGAGATGGCGGAGATGGAGCCGCATGGGCTTCTGGGTGTTGACGCGCTGGTCCGCATCAATGAACGAGGACAGGTGCCGGTCAGGATAGCTAACCTCACGCTGACAGAGATGCGCTTGCCCAAGAACAAGCGTGTCGCTGTCTTTGTTGACGTAGAGTGCGACCCACAGCTTGAAGAGAGTATACTGAGTTGCGACGCGGTAGGTGACGTTTCGGAGTGTGACTTCCTGGGTATGTTTGACGTCTCGCACGTTGGCTACGAGGAGAAGGAACGCATCACTCAACTTCTCTGGAAGTATCGAGCTGCATTTGCTCTAACAAGACTGGACCTCGGTCAGTGCAGCACGATCAGGCACAGAATCACCACGTCCGATGTCGCGCCCGTCTACAGGCGGGCGTACCGAATCCCTTTCTCAAAAAGAGATGAGATGCAGCAGCAAGTCGAGGAGTTGCTGGAGAAGGGCATAATTGAACATTCCACGTCCCCATGGGGTTCTCCGGCTCTTCTCGTTCAGAAACCTGACGGCTCGTTCAGGTTCGTCGTTGACTATCGGGAGCTCAACAAGGTCACGCGAATCGACCCGTATCCTCTCCCCAACATTCAGGAGACGATTTCCCAGTTGGGCACGGCCAAATTCTTCACGGTGGTAGACATGGCATCTGGCTTTTGGCAGATTGAAATGGACGAAAGGGACAAAGAGAAGACTGCGTTCAACACACCGGTTGGCCATTATCAATGGAGACGCATGCCTATGGGTCTTGTCAACAGTTCCGCCGTTTGGCAGCGTACGGCTGACGTCATTTTGGCGGGGTTGTTGGGAAAGTCGTGCCACGTGTACTTGGACGACGTTATTGTCTACAGTGACAATTTTGACCAGCATCTTATTGACATCGAGACGGTGTTGATGCGTTTTCGCTCCGCCGGCTTGAAGTTGAAGCCATCCAAGTGTCAGTTCCTGAAAAGCGAGGTCAAGTACCTGGGACATATTCTCTCGGGCGAGGGTGTCAGGCCAGACCCCGAAAAGCTGAGCTGCGTCCGCGACTATCCAACACCTCGCAATGCCAAGGAGGTAAGACAGTTCCTGGGACTGATGGGTTACTATCGAAGGCACGTGGCTGGCTTCGCAGAAAAGTCCAAGCCATTAACCCAGTTGACATCATCCAAGGCTACGTTTGCTTGGAGTACCGAGGCACAGGAAGCTTTCGAGATATTGAAGTCAGCTTTAACTAGCGCTCCGCTTCTGCGATTTCCGGATTTCTCGAGGGAATTCATCTTGATGACCGACGCTTCGGGAAAGGCTCTCGGAGCGGTGCTGTCCCAGGTGTTCAATGGGGAAGAACACCCGGTGGCTTATGCGAGCCGCCAACTGAACGACGCTGAGACGCGGTATGGCGCAACGGAACAAGAGTGTCTGGGTGTGGTGTGGGCGGTTCGTCACTTCCGTTGCTACCTGTACGGACGACACTTTCGTGTTGTCACAGACTGCAACTCGCTCAGGTGGCTCATGTCTTGTCGGGATCCGAACTCGCGCCTAGCCAGATGGAACCTGTTGTTGCAGGAACACGATTTTGAGATTGTTCACCGCGCTGGAAAGCTCAATCAAAATGCCGATGCGCTGAGCAGGGCCGCGGTACGGGAGCTGTCTGAGTTTGTCCCCGTGCTGGACGTTGAGCGCGTCCGGGCTGAGCAGGAGAAAGACGAGGACCTGAAGGCGATTTTTGAGAGATGTCGAAACTCCGGTGAGGTATCCGGAGGCTATTGCGTCAACCGAGAGGGTGTGCTGTACCGGGGAAGCCCAGACCCCGGCGCGGGACCTGACTCATCGCGAGGGCGAATTGTGGTCCCCAAGTCTCTGAGATCAGAACTTATGAGATCAACGCATGACGCGCCGTACGCAGGTCATCTCGGGTATCGTAAAACCCTCGAGAGGCTCTCCAGGGACTTCTACTGGGTTCGAATGAAGGACGACGTACAAGAGTATTGTGAGCGATGCCACTCCTGCGCACTGCGAAAGACCCCCAAGGGGCGAAGACCAGCACCCCTTCAAATATTTGAGGAAGTGTCGAAGCCGTTCCAGAGGGCCTCGATGGACATCATGGGGCCACTAACGGTGTCTACCCAGGGAAACCGCTACCTGCTGGTCTTTGTGGATCACCTCACAAGGTACGCGGAGGTGGTACCCATGCCTAATCAACGCGCAGAGACGGTGGCGCGTCTATTTGTGGAGCATGTGGTTCTTCGCCATGGTGCGCCGCAGCAGCTTTTGACCGACCGCGGTACAAATTTCACCTCCAGACTGCTGAACGAGGTGTGTAGGCTGTTGGGTGTTCAGAGAATGCTGACCACGCCGTACCATCCACAGTGCAATGGGGCGGTTGAACGCCTGAACCAAACCGTGTCCGGCATGCTAGGGCACTACGTGGCACGAGACCAGCGGGACTGGGACGTCTGGGTGCCTTTTGTTTCATTTGCGTACAACTCCGCCGCTCACGAGAGCACGAAGCACAGCCCCTTTTTTCTCATGTATGGCCGACACCCCGAGATGCCTTCGGCACTCTACCGCCCCCCCACGGGTAATTACGGTACCCTCGAGAATTACAAAGAGGAGCTACTCCAGCGGCTGTCCAGCGCCCATGACTTGGCGCGTCAGTCGTTGGCCACCTCTGCCGATGCTCGAAAGCGCATGTTCGACAGAGATGCCGACGTTCCAAGATTCTCTGTGGGAGACGTGGTTTGTGTCAGCGACCCGGCGGGGGCAGCTGGACTTGCCAGAAAGCTGCAGGCCAAGTGGCGTGGACCGTTTCGGGTGGTGGAGCGCCTGTCGATGGTGACTTTCCGAATCAGGAACGCGCGAACGGGAGAGCAGAAGGTGGTCCATGCGAATCGTCTTCGGCGGTACAGCGCGGGGGCGGCTGACGATCAGGGGGCGGGGGCGGCGGAGGTCCCGACAAGGGCAAATGAGGGGGAGATCGAGGATTCGAGTTCGGTGCTATCCAAACAGTCTCCTCGGGGCGTGGTCAAAGAACACCGAGCAGGTGAGAATGATCTGCCATTAGGTCTTGATAAGACGAACGAGTTCATTAGGTTAGGCCTGATGGAAGAACTAGAACGCGCCGCCGCGATTCCTCGCGACGGAACTCTGCCGATGAGTCACGACTATCCGTTACGGAGTCGAGGCCCTATCCCTCGATACAGCCTCGGATCGGCGGGGTCATAGGACCCGTCTAGTGGCTTGTGTTGTCAGTGCTATGCGCACTGTTGTTCCCTGAGTTCTCTGTTTTTGCGTGTGATTTTATGATGACTGTGTGTACATTGTCAAATGTGTGTACAAATGCCGAGCATAGTCTTGCGCGTGATTTTTTACTTTTGTGCAAAAATCCTTTTCTTGTATGGGCGAGTGTGACGACCCTGTGGACCTCGTCATGTGCTTCACCCCTGATGGAGAGACAGTGCGTGTGTGTGAATGTGCGTGACGCGAGTGCCGTGGCTGGCCATGAGCCGGCGAAAGAAGAGAACCGGGCGGCCTTGGAAGCGCCGAGCAAAAAGGACGTTCGGGGGTGGGGGAAGGCCAGTCGCTGGAGAGGAGACGTGGGGAGCGGCCGCGTGGGAAAAGAAGGAAGACGTGGTGGGAGGAGACGGGGACGGCGACGGGCCGGTCGAGGTGCGGCGACAGGAGACGAGAGGACAAAGAGAGGCAGCCGGGTCCAACGGCGGACAGCGGACAGCGCAAGCCTCGGCGAAAACAGTCGGCAGCAAGAGTCCGTGAGTTCGTCGACTCTACAGCTCTACAGCCTTTCGGAACTTTTCAACGATATGTATTGAACTGACCGCGAAACAGGAAGATTACTGTTTAGTTTTGGCTCCCTGACCGCGCGTCGGACTTAGTTTAGCTTCTCATTTATTTTTACGGGTGTCCGTGTGTCCATGTTTTTGGTGCTTGTTGCGTCACATTCATATTTGCGGGTGTCCGCGTGTTCCACCTGGCGTCACCAGGGGACTGTTTCTATATCTGTGTATAAATTGATGTGCTATCGAGACCGCTGGGTGCTGTCTCTCCTCGACGACGAATCCTCTCGGAGGTGCTGAGACGCAGCACACTGTGGCTTTCCCCCCTTCTACGGGGACGTCACATTCGTATGGGCCCGGTGACGCGCTGCGGGGGCCGGTGACGCGCTGCGGGGTCCGCGGATGTATCACAGAGAAAAGGCAGCAAGCTTACGAAGGAAAGGAGGTACAAAATAGTCCGCTCTTTTTTTCAAATTTTAGTACCGAAAGTCAGGCTTTTGACTTTCTACTTTTTTTCTTTTGGCCCACTGAACGATGTGCTATTAGTAAAATACCAATATAAATTGATATATTGCAGTCCAAAATTTGTTTCATGGGTCCTTTAACGTGGTCTTTTCGGCACCGTGTAAACTTGCAGGATCTGTCCGATGTTGACAAGGCAGAAAAAAGCACCGTGTTCCAAGAAAACACGCGGTGAAATATACTGCGTCTGCATGTCACCAACGTGGTGTACGAGATTCCGTTTAGTTGTGGCAGAGTCTGCATAGCGCAGACGGGGCGCTGCGAGAGCATAATCTGTGTGTGCGCAACATCGCGGGGGCTCATCTTGCTGACCTTTGTAGGCGGTGTGGGTGTAAACCTGACCTGATTTCCATAAAGTTTTGAAGAAAGGCAAAAGACAAAACGGAAGGAAAGATTATAGAGGCATTCTTACATAAAAAAAAGAAACAAAGCAATTGCGTCAGCGCTCCGTCTGTCTATCTGCTTCAGAGTGAGACTGGGTGTTTCCCGGATGGTTGCCTTTAATTTGTCGATTGAGTGCGATGTGGTTTGGCAAATGTGCAAATATACAGGGGACGATGGTGATAATAAACCAGTTGAGAGTGAAGCACCTGTTCTTGTCGTCCGTGTTTCTTCATTGTGCCCGTTTGTTCGCGCTTTTTAAACTTTTATTCAGTAATGGGCCAACTAGCCCAAACCTCAGTTTTAATGCATAGCGTATCCCGCCTAATAAAATGTAAAAAAGAAAAGAAATCGGACGTAACGCAGTTGCTCACACGCACATGTATGCCGATTGGGCAGCGTCTGTGTTGCTCCTTCTGGACATTTTTTTTTCTTTTGTGCATAGCATGTTAGCCGATTCCGAGCTTCTTTAACGCGCATCACGCAGTAGCGAAGGTCTGCAACGGCCGTCCACATTGAAACTGGCGCGAGTGGGATCTCGACTCGAATCTGTGGCGTCCGCTTCTCTGCGCATGCGCGACCTCTCCTCCCACCTTGCGGCGGAGGCTCGCACCTGCTTCAGAGGGAACGGGGTGACAAAGACGAGCGAACGCGTACATCGGAAGAATGCACTGCTTCTAGCGGCGGCTCGCGCCGTCATAGGCAGTGTTTGCAATAGTATAACCTCCACGTAAAACACGGACCAACTCCAGAGAAGACGGCGCCACCTAACGGAAAAGGCGAGATGGAGAGAAGCATGGAGCCACCGCCCATTCGGGTGTGCAGCGAAAACTGGCGCGGCAAGCCTGGCGACCGATATGTCAAACGGAGGAAAGGGAAAGAAGCTCGTATCGTGCAGAAATCATTATCATTGAGATTTGCCGTCATTTGCCGTCATTTGCAAAATCCGTGATGTTTCGTCGTAAGGAACAACCTCGAAGAACAAAATCCCGTCCGCAGCTGGAGAGGTAGTCCACGTAGCTCCGATATTCCGCGGAGAAAATGCGGCGTTATTAATCGACGTTGTGCCCACATCGTGTCCTTCTATTCTCCTCAGCGCAGAGCAGAGGCTCTGCCCCAGCGAGTTTCGCCATGTACTGCGGCGATACGCAATTATGGAAGACACCTTGAAACTGAACTCTTCCAGGGAGCGCCGCAGATTACAATGACGGCGGGAGAGAGCGGGCAGACGGAATCTTTTTTCTCTTCCGTCGCCTTTTCTTTTTATCTTCTTTTTCTCGTATTTTGCGTGGCGCGGCGCTTTTGATCAGTTAAGCGGGCAAACCGACGTGACTCGCGTCTCGCATTTAAACGGCGTGAAATCGACTTTGAAGGTCGCCTCGACTTCGGCCTTTCCGAGTAGGCAGGCGCGGGTTCGGAAGTCCGTATCCGACGAATGTCGAAGCTCTGCTTTCCGTTCTGCAGTATTTGCTAAAAGAAGCGCCATCTAGTGTACTTATAGTCACTTGTCAAGTTCCTGCCATATTTGAGGGTTCCCGCACCGATGGTTTATCCCCAGAGGCGTCGGTCGCAGCGAAGTGGGAGTCGTAGATTCAGAACATGCTCATTCATGCACTGCTATTTCAGTCCAAACCCTCCACACGGCGTCTTCAATGAGGACCGTTCACTTACCCGGATGTTCCATTTCATTGCTTCGGTGACCGAGTCTTGCGACCTTGTTGCTGACACTTCATTTTGCACAATTTCGCGGCCGTCTTTCTGTTCTCGGTTGCCCCGAAACTAAACATGCAACCCATTGAATGTGAGAAGACATTTTCCTAATATCGTGAAAGCCGGGTTCGATCCGGATGCGCCTCGTCCATGGGCGGAAGGTGGCAAAAACCCTCCAATATGGCGGCTCCGGGTGGAATGATGATGATGATAGTTGACAGGAATTTTCGCAAATGGCTTATGGGTTATGCATATAAGCGCATCGTATCGTCGGACTCAAAAGTTGTTCAGCGTCCACCCCCGCGCATGTGGTTACTCGTCGGACTTTGTCATTGCCCGGCGCCACCGCAATAATGGTCCTGCTTCCAAGCGAGCGCCGTTGGGAATTTCCTTTCAACGTTCGGTCGACGTTGCTTCCCCGCGCGAAACAAATTGTGAGCGCGTGTCTCGTTCACTCGTGTTTCCTTGCCCATTATTTCTCTTACGAGCTGCTGTGTTTTCGACCTTTATTAGACTGGGTGAAAATTAAAAGAAAAGAAACAACAAGAGCTACGAAAAATAAATGTTTTAATAGATCAAAAATCTAGGTAGACACCGTAGCTACATCTCCACGTAATCTGGATCGCATACAGTTAGGCACTTACAATGACGTAGCAGAAGCTTTTAAGATGCCTTCCTCCGATGAGGTGTCCGCGCACAGTGTTCTCGCAGATTCGCGGTCATTCCATCACGCGTTCAACGAGACTGTATACATGTCGCCACAGACGTTTTTCCCTGGCCATCATCTTCGTGGATATCTGTCTGTTCGTCCTCTCCGGAACTTCTTGCAGTTTCCTCCACACTCGCGTTACACGTGCGGCCACTGACGGTCTTATTGAACTCGTGATGGAATGCACTAGGCGACAATTAACCTCCTCTGAGAAGGGCTTCCAAAAGCTTGTGCCACGTCACGAGAAGTGCCTAAATGTGCGTGCTAGCTACGCGGAGAAGCAGCTACAGTATCGAGCTAAATTATGTACGTATTAAAACTTAAAATAGGTTTTTTAACTTTTTTTTTATTGATCGGAGGCTGAAAAAAAAATTGCGTATTAAGAGTTATGACAATGCCGGTTGGTGCAGTGGCATATCCTCCTATATACTGACAAAGCCTGGCAGATCGCCACGAGAAAGCGGCCGCCGAAATGGGAAAGGTGGAGCGGCAGACAACGGATCAGAGGAAAGCCACATGACTGGCGCCCCGCTGCGGCGAGACGCCGAACCACACTTCTCCCGAGCGAACAAGTGTGCTTCGGGTCCTCGCCGCTGCAAAAGCTGTACGCTGACGTCCAGATGCTTCGAGAAATGGCTCTTTGGTGCTCTGTGCTACCAGATCCTCGCGCTCCAAATCTGCGACCGGGCACTCCATGACTCCGTCGTCCAACTGCCTGGCTTTGTGAGTATAGAGAGGGAGGCTATGGCAGTGTAGACAAAGGCAGAGCTAGCTTTAGGTCTACTCACTGACCATTCCAACCAGAGCTTGGCGTTCTGACGCCCTCGCGCTCTCTCGTCTCCTCTCCTCCCTGAAGTTCTCGGCGCATAGCCACTAGAAACAATGAGAAGGGCAGGGCGTGTCTTTGGAGGTGCACGAGACGGCGATGCGTTGCCGAAGCTACGCGCTGGTGGCGGGACAACTGAAGCTCCTCTCTGCCCTTTTCATCTTGTCACTGCGTACCTGAACGGGAAAGGGAGACGCGAGCTCAAGATCAGCTCTGCGAAATTTTGTCTTCTTTCTCGTTTCTGTTCGGTCGGTATACGGTTCATCCATTTATAGGCGGAAAGTTAGCAATATATTCCCAGGGCGGGGCTTTTTGTCGCCTAATTAAATTTACGTTTTTATTTTAACCTCCGCGTTCCGTCGCCTCTCTTGACTTCACACCGGGCCCGAATCTATATCGCCTGGGCTTTCGCCGGTCGAAACTTACCATTTTTTAAGGTAATTTATTGTTTTATTGGTTGTTTTTTTCAACGCAGTTACCACCCTCCCCCCCCCCTCCCCTCCCCCCTGCCCCATTCTCAGTATACTTCCTTTTCGTGTACCATCATAGTCAGATACAAAGTGCATATATATACTTTTGATATGACAACGAGTATGATCAAAGCTTGTGAACGGCTTCCTCTTCTATGGAACTCATCACAGCCCGATGGGGCACAACTCGGCAACAGACCTCTCGCAAGATCGGAGCGATCATAGCGGCGTATATAGTGCCATGCAAAGCATCTTGAGAACCCCTTGGACGAGGATTCAGTTTCGACTTGTCAACATCACCTCACGATATCCCGTCACGACCAGATACACTCTATGGATTTTCGAATGTGTGACTTGCCTTAAATTTAGACTACTGTAGTTGCTGGTTACCAATACAAATACAATGCAAAAACACTTTTTTTTTTTTTTTTTTTGGGGGGGGGGGGGTGTTTTGACGTGACAGAGTTTGTGCACTGGCCCACTTGGAAAAAGAGCGTGTACCATGACTAGGAGTAGGTAGTGGACCCAGAAGGGCCCCAAAGTCGACACGGAGCCTGGATTTATACTTGGTTGTCGAAGGGAGAAAGTGTGGTCTTCTGTCCCTAAACCTTCTACGCTTTGGTAAAATAACATAAAGCTACTCTGAGGTGCACTCGACGGGGAATATTGGTAACGTTCCGCGAAGAGCGGATTTTTTTTTTTTTTACTACGGTTATCGAGATAATTACGAGAATAGGCGGTGTTGGCCGAGCACTACTGCTGCACACGTGTCCAATGTGCACCCCGTTGCTGGCCTCCTGACGGCGGCGTCACATTTCCAGCACTGCGGCTTCCTCGTCTAGAGGTGCTCGCTTGGGCGCGCTCTAGTACAGAGCGCTGTCGTGGTGGTGCGACTTCTCTTTTGTGAGGCGGAGGCAGAAACCGCGGAAATGATCGCCGGTGTCGATTGGCGACGGGAAATCTCCCGTCGGAGGAACAGACGACCTTCAGGCCGCTCCGCTTCAGCTTACGATGGACCGCAGCGAACGCTACGAGCCATCCCAGCCTATCAAAGGCCGCTTGGATGTCACGTGACCTTCACGAGGGCTGCAGCGGAGCGCATACATACAGCCCGCCGCAGCAGCAGAGTCACGCCAATCCGTTCCGTTTCACCGCAACTTGTAAAACGGCGAAAGCTACGGCCCCGGGTAGGAGCCAATCAGCGGGTAGGAACCAGGCGGCGTGCTTCGCTCTGATTGGCTGGAAGGGGCTGTAGCCTTCGCTCTTTGCCATGTCAAACGGAGTGTAGATGGATGCCAGGGGAGAGGGAGCGGGGGGGGGGGGCAAAAATTCGTAATCGTTAGGAGAGCGACCGTACGCTCTCGCGGTCAAAATCTTTGCGAGAGCCAGTAAAGTACACTTTAAAAGGGCAATAAATATTTCACTCGGAATTGTGGTGTGCGTTCTAAATGTGTTTAGGAATAGGAAGGGTAGAAAACTTGGCAGCTCGCGGTGTGTACGGGATGTCATCGGGGCACTTGCACCGCGGAGGCGCAAAATTCCGTGATGTCTTGGGTTAAAGCTGTTGAGGTCCGGCGAAGAATGGAAGCACAATGTGGGACCGACTGCTATTGAGAACGTCGGTAGATGAGGGTGATTCAAAGACAGACGTTCAAATTTCGCCGTGTTTGCCAGTGCCGTGACGTGGCGTGTTGGAAAACTTGCGAGGGAGCTGGCAATGTAAAAAAGACAACTAAAAAAAATGATTGTCACGCATTTGTTTTTTAATGCTGCTAAGCGAGCTTCCACGGCATTTGTTTCGCACCATCAAACTTTTCGTAATGCGCTGGGAACAAATTCTAGTGCCTAAACACTGAACCTGTACCCACATCATTCTTCACTTTTAAGGCGAAAGCCTTAGTTGTCGCATTTCGCGAAAAGGCGGCGGCGTTGTGCCCGAAAGATGGCCATAAAAATACGTCTCAAGCACGCGCCGCTCAATGGTATGCTGAAGGACGACGCCGTCCTTGGCGCCGTCCTCAAGGTCGTCCTAACCGTCGTCCCCTAGGTGTCGTTCTCGACGTCGTCCTAGAAGTCCTAGACGTCGTTCTTGACGTTGACCTTAAGGTCGTCCTTGAGGTCGTCCTAGACGCCATACTTGGCGTCTATCTCTTTAGGACGTCGTCCCATACGTCCTCCTACACTTTAGTATACGTGTAGAAACATTACTCGAAAACATTTCACCCGCGGGACTATCATGCTTTCCCTTCCTGCACGTGAGGAGTCTCAAGTATCCTCCTGTAATTATTTTTTCATTGTTGCCCATAGAAACTTTCAGCTTGAAAAATAAAAAAACTGTGTTGCCTAAATAAACAATTAAATTATCTTGCAATATATATGACTATAGGAAGAGTCGCGTTCTCAGTGATGTGATTGCTGCGCCAATTGCGCCAAACTGCGCCAAGGGGCTAACCCTGCTACATCCTGCTACATTTCGCCAAAATATGGGTAATCTGCGCCAAGCCTGCTCCAAACGACCAATTTAGGTCGCCTTTCAAAACCGAAACTAAACTGAGTACTGTAATTGAGCAGGTGTGTGATATGTGGCGCAAGCGGCCACCTGACAAAGTACCGTGCATCAATTGTCCACCCGGTCTTGCATGGTTTTCCCGGCATCTCGCGTTTCGCGCTCTCGTCTTGTGGGTCTCGTCTCTCGTCTCTTTTATATTTTCAGCAATAGACACGGATGTGTGCAGACGCTCCGACGCTAGCGTGCCGGGTACCAGCTATGCCGTCATGCTGTGAAACGAAACCATGTTTTTGCGCGGCAGGAGTTACTTTGTGAGCTGAAGCAACGGCCGTGGGAAAACTATATTCGGTCAGTGCCTTTCAGTGACCGTGGTCGCGCGACGTCGAATGTTGCCGTTCCCACATCACTGCAGATATGGTACTTTCTAAGATGAAACTAAGTACCACCGCATGTTCATTAACATTCCTGTTCTTGTTTAAATGATACGTTACTACAAAAATCCATCTTTAATTCAAAAACTGCTCTGTCAAAGTATTGTTTATCTAGATTCCTCTCGGTGGGCCTTCTTTTGAGAGGGACCTCGGTACGTGAAAAATCTGCTGTGAAAGAAAGTTGGTGAAAAGAAGTGAGCTAAAGCAAAGAAGGCAATGTCTGCAAGCTGAAAAAGGAAAGCACACTTGCTTGTCTCGAGTTCAGTCGTTGCACAAAGTGCTCCAAGAACGTTTTGAGGCTGGCTCGCAATGTCTTGCATCGATGCACTCAGGTTCTTTATTTTTTGTGTGTTTAGCTTGTACCTTGTTTGCCGGCCTGGCAAGCACGCGCCACTGGACTGTTTTTGTCGCATGCTCGAAAGTTACGTTTTGTGTACAATTTCGGGGATAAGGTAGCGATGGAGCTGAGGAGCATGGTTTCAGTTTCGATCGGACAGCCGTTGTCTGCGCTCGCGTGACGAAGCATGCCCAACAGCAAGTCTGCCGAAGTTGGCCTCACGTGCATGCGAACATGATTGCGTGACTGAGGCACCAGCTGGGACGCTTGCAACTCATTGTATTACGTTTGCTTACTTTTGACGAAAATCTGGCACGTCAGGAACCAGTAAAACGGTGGCAAGCGGTTTTTCGAAATTGCTTGGCAATGCCTACAGCACTGTACACTTGTGGGATGTCTGAGCAGTAAAAACAGAAGCAGCGAGTTCCGTCACAACACGTCACATCAGAACACAACACAACACAAAGTGCCCTTTGTTTGTACAGCCCTTAAAACAAATATTTTTATTTTCCTAAGAATATCTGCTCCAAAATCCACTTTTGCTGCTCCGAAACACTGTCTTGGCTGCTCCAAAAGCCGCTTTTGCTGCTCCAAAACACTGTTTTGGTTGCTCCAAAGGCCACATTTGCTGCTCCAAAACACTGTTTTGGTTGCTCCGAAACGTGCGCCAAAATGGCTTAGGCCAATCACATCACTGCGTTCTTATGAAGAGGCTCAGATCACGGTGCATGATTGTGTGTGTACAGTGAGTGGCAAAGTTAGCGCGAACAGGATACAGCTGCTTTTTCGCTTTTGACTCGGGTGGCTGAAATACCGACCTTCAACCGCTTGCATTGCTGCCCTAAATTAGCGCGTTCATCGCACTACATCTTTTTCGTGGCAGCTTTTCAGCTGTCACGCGAGAGTTAAAAGTAAATAAGTACCCTGCCCTAGCAACGGTGTCAACGTGTTCTACGTGCAACCGATACTTTTGTTTTCCTTCTTTTCTCTTTGTTCTAATTTGATTCGCGCAGTAGAACGCTGGAAGTCCAACGATACCCAACAAAAGGTACGAAGTTTTTTATTTATTTTTTTACCGTAGGATTGATCTTTGCAGTACTTTATCAGCTTATTTTGTTATACTCGATGAAAATCGGGTGACGACCACTCGAAAACCAAGAGCGCTTATCTTGGGTCGCGTGATTGGCATCTATGCGAATATTTTTTTCGTATAAGAGAGCAGATTAGTTGCTACTTTTGCAAGACTTCCTTATTTCCTTCCTTACTTTCTTTTTTTTTTCTTTACGATGACAGGAACGGGTTAAAAAAGCTAGAGAATTCGTTTAAGGTCACGACTATCAATAGCTTTTATTACCTCGAGAGCAATAAAATTACCCGTTTGATTACCGCCAGAGAAACGTACTAGAACAAAATTGGCAGCGACTTTTATCTTCAAAGTCTCATAACGCACGGAATGCATTATTTAGGGAGCGATTATATGTTTGCTTAGAGGGCATTAAAGGGGCGGTGCCACGATTTTCGCTTCTTGCGTAAATACGACTCAGAATGAATCCTTGATGTTTATAACCTATAAAACACGCATTAGTTTTTTATACTCGTCCAATAAACAAAAACGAAGAGCTTTTTTTTTTTAATTTGTATTTAGAACGAGCGGCCACGTGATCTGGAGCCGATTATATGCCGCCGATGTTTATCAGAGCCGCGCAATAGCCGCGCCCTAGGGCTGGGAAAGTACAGGCACGCGCTGAGTTCCAGACATTGTTAAAATTCGAAAAAAACAAAAAAACAACGAAGTGTATAGCGTTACGTCCGACGTAACCCAAGTTACGTCCGAATCTCAGCCTTCCTAGGTTCACGGGGGAGAGAGATGAGGGCGGGGGGGGGGAGGGTTAGGTGTACGCGTTTCCAGTGCTCCGTCCGGTCGTAACGCTAGCCACAGCGAAAAAAAAAAAGAAAAGAAAATGCACTCAAGTTTTTGAACAAACTGTGGCGCCCTCACTTTGGGTGGTACAAGCTCACCCGAACAGTTCTAGTCACTGCCAGAATGAGAACGGCAGGGAGAACCTTCGGTTATTCATCCTGCCTTTGTCGGCGCTCTGGCGTCTCGCGATCCTCGAGCGTGCAGCCAAAGCACGACGGAAGGCAGCGCGTGGTCGAGGCCGGGCGTCCGGAGGAGACGCCCTGGCGTTCTACTCCTGTTTGTGACTACTGTCGAGTCCGGTTATAACGAAGTCAACGAGAATCGGAAATCACTTCGCTATATCCGCTATTTCGTTATAACCGACTACGGTTATAACGAAGTGCACAAGGGAATGGGAAGTCGTGATCGCTTCGCTGTAGCCGCTATTTCGTTATAACAGGTCTCGACGTGTTATGGCTAAACCGTGGTTAATAAAATTGCAAATTAAAAAAAAAAAGAAAAACCGAGTCACGGCAATGATTTGCGTAGAATGGCGTTGATTCAACCCCAAACGGGATTCGTGGCCAGCGAAAAGTTAGACAAAACTTTCAGCCTTTCCACCCTGGTGAAGAAGGAAGACCAGCGGAGCTGTACAATGGAAAGTAATGGCCGGCCGCAAGTCGGCAAGCCAGAGTGGAAAGGCTGCCGCCATTTATGAGCGATGGCGGCAACCAGATACGCGGCTTGCCGCCGTCGCTCATAGATGGCGGTAGGTGTCCAGGGTTCGGTGTCTTCATTTCTTTGCGGGCGGTCGTCGCGCGCTCGACCGGAGCCCGTACGCTAGAATTGTGACGTCATCGCAGGGAGGCCGAGCGAAGACGCGGATTGGGCACGAGTGCTGCGTGGCGCGCTGCATTTGGGAATGCGCTGAGCATGTAGGAATGCTTTCGCAATTCTACACGTAAGCAGTTTTAAGTGTATTTATCGATTTTTAAATCTTTTTTTCCCACCATAACTGCGACGGTGCAGTTTAGCCGCCGCTCAATTTGCACCGTCGGCTACGCGGTTGGGCGTAAAAGTGAAACCGGGTGCGGAACACGCGCACTGTGTGATTATTCGCCCGCTCCAACGGAGAAACACGGTGACAGTAATAGCTGCGTAAAAAAAAAAAACATATACAGAATGTACAAAAAAAAATTATATGTATATATATATATATATATATATATATATATATATATATATATATATATATATATATATATATATATCTATATTGCAGAAATAAATTTTATGCAGGGCCGAACGCTCATTTTCCGCCGATAGATAGAGCGCCAGAGGTCCGAACCAGATGCCAAAGTTCGAGCACGAACCGATATTTTATTCAAAAGTTAGAAGTGATTTTTCTGAAATTTTCAATGGGAAAATGGGCTCCATTTTCGCCCGTTTTCGGTTTCTGGCGCAATAGAGCACCATGTATGCGAGAGCTCCGTCGGGCACCATTTTCCCTTTGACATTTCCAGAAAATCATTTAAAACTTTTGAATAAAATATTGGTTCGCTAAACTTTGGCACCTGGTTGTGACCTCTAGCGCTACCTTAGGGTGGAGATTGAGCGTTCGCCGATGCCTAGTTTATTTTTGCAGTGAAAAAAAAAAAAACCAGTAAATTCTTTTCGGGGACACCCTGCATTTTTTCTACCCGTCGTTCTTCGAGGAAGCTCGGAATAACGGCGGGGCCTCCGCCCGCTCCGCTGTGCACCTTTCCAGCGCTTATCATTCGGGCAGAAAAAACGCTGTGTCACTGAGCTGTGGACGCATGCGCACTATCTGATATACCGCACAGCAGAGCAACAGCGCGTGTTCAGAAGGCGTTGCACAGCCCGGCAGACGAACAGGGCAGCGCGCAGAGGGCGATTGTTGGAGAGGTCTATAGACCATAGCGGACATCGGTAGCCTCGTCTCGCGTGGTATTCGCTTCCATTGGCAGCGAACACAAAGACGTAGTTTCTTTCTTTTGCGGGATCGGCTCTGTTTCAGATAGTATTGTAGCGACACTTTTGTTAGGCAGGACCGCGGCTTGAGCTTGACCATTCGCCAAACTGTCCAAATTATAACTGCAAGTATATGGGGAACCGTCCTCGGTTCCGACAGGCGGGCAGCCAATGCAAGCGTTCTTACCTATGGGGTCGTGCCAGGTGGGAAGTTTGCCTTCGAATTGGGATTCCTTTATTGGGGGGCTGCTGATGACGTCCGCTCAGAGCCGAGTCCAGTTAAATGAACAGTACGTAAGCCTCCTTTGATGGCGGATAGGACCAGAACAACTCGTTGGTCGGTCGTACGGAGAAGCCTGTCGAGAAATACGTTGGGCAACAATTCGCTTACAGTAATTGAATTACCTTATGTGGGGTTTAAACACCGTTCGCGGAACAATAAGACCCGGGGTTCACCGAGAGCCCGTGTTCCAACACTGCCGCAGCGTACTCGTTCAACCGCCGCGGCAGGTTCGGTCGTTTGCTGCACAGCGCCGCTCTAATAGAAGAGACAAACGTACCACACAGTGTGCCGGGTGACCAAACAGTTTAATCACCGCAAGAAACTATACATGGCATATAAAAACGCGACACACTGAGCACCGGTGACGAGAATTGACTCACCGGCCGATGCACTCCCGAGAGCCGACGGGCGCCAACGTACTGGAGACGGGTCCGACGCACAACCACCCGCTCCGATCGCCACCCGGAGAGTCCCCCTCGCGGCGTCCGGCACCCTCTCGTCGTCGCCTCCCTAGCGCACCCTCGACCACAGGGGTCCCAGGATTTGGGGACAATCGCGTCCCCTTTCGGAGGGGGTGACGAGGGTACAGCTTCTAAGATGGCGCTGTCCCCCTCGCCACCGACGGATGCGGGCGGCTGAACAAATGAATCCAGCGGCTCGCTCCGCGGCCGCTTTAGGGCCTCTCGAGGAAAGGAAATGACCGCATTTCCACATCCTCCCCCCTTAAAATGCGCGGTCGGTCAAAAAAGGTAGACCTGGCTCTGGCTCTCTTCCCCCAAAAATGACAAAAATAAAAAAAACAGTGCTAACGAGGTGCACAGGCACTCACAGCAGCATCACAGCAGCATCTCGACGTCGAAGGTGAACGATGGGGCCCCCGGGTTCAAAGGTCCCACCACTGGCTCGGGCTCGTCCGCCGGCGCAGGCGACAGCGCTGCCGGTGGCGCTGTTGCTGCTGCCGCCACCCCCGGGAGGTCCGCTGGAGCCCCCGGACATGCCGCCGGAATCGCCGCCCCTTCGTCTGGACGGTCGGGGTCGGCCAGAACGCCGGCCAGCACCGCGTCCCGGAATGCTGGATCGCGCTGGAAGCTCTCCAGCACCCAGGCCACGGCCTCAGGTCGCTCGAGGAAGGCGACGTCCCCAACGTGGCCGCCGCCGCCGTCTCCGCCGACTCGGTCCCGGTGGAGGAGGGAAGCTCGGTGCTGAGCCTCCGTCGTAGAGGTGATCACGAGGCCGCCGCAGTCGGAGCAGTAGGTTGCCCCGTCCGCCGGGGTCAGGCATGCCCCGGCGGCCATTCTGTCCGCGTCCTCGGTGGTCTGGCCACGGAACAGAGATGGAATATGCTCCGAGAACTGGCCCCGCTCGGGTCTCCGCTGCAGCTTCCATCGGGCCCAGCTGACGAAAACCCGCGGTGCCTCCGAGCCCACCTGCGACGTCCACGTGGCGACCGTTCTGGACGACGCACCCCGGGACCTTGACTCTTTTCGCCGCGAAGACCCGCGGCCGCCGGTAGGACCAGGTTGACGGTCCCTCGCTCCCGCGCCGGCGGCTGGTTTCCGGGAGGGCGCCTCAGGTCCGCGAGGAGCCGGGGCAGGACGTCGGCCGGATCGGCGCTGGCGATGATTCCGCTGAGGGCTCATGGTGACGGTCTCGACCTCTCGAAGAAAAAGCCGGGGAATGCAAGTCGGCTCCTCCCAGGCGGCGAAGTTATAGGCAAGATCCCACTCTTTGGGTGGTCGACGGGGAGGAGGACGGTCCAAGAGGTCCCCAGGCCGGAGGCAGGGTGGCAGCCGAAAGTTGCTGATGCAGGGACGCGCCGCCCGAGTAGGTCTTCCAAGCGCCGGCTGGCCCACCCGCATCCGTGCCCGGAGGCCCGGCACGGAGGAACACAAAGGGCTCTCTCCGGCTGCCGCTTCTCCGACAACAACACCCCCAAACGACTTTGGGGATGAGCAAGCCTAATGGCACGCCTAAGCTGCCAAGTGGAGACTCATAGGCGCCGAATAGACCACAGAGTCCCTTCGCCGGCCGCACGCACCAAGGTCCTTAGGAAGGGTTCGTCGACCCGCTTCGTTGGCGGCGCACAGGCGCACCAAATTGGGGAGGCATTGAACCAAGCGCGCCCTCTCCAGACCGTTGGCACCCGATAGACCATAGAGGCCATTCGGCGGCCGCGCGCGGCGAGGTCCCTGAGAACGGGTACGTTGACCTGCTTCCCCGGAGGCGCAGGAGTGCACCAAATGGGGAAACATCGGACCAAACTCGCCCCGCCCAGGGAGCGGGAGATGCGCGGGGTCGAAAAGAAAAGGTCAACTCCCAGGTGGCCGCGCGCTGTGTGGAAAGACAAGTTTGGAAAAACCGTTTTCGATCTTGCCTTGCTTCTAAGCAAACGTGCTTGGCTTCTGCCATTGTCGGCGGCGGCTTTGACGACACTAATGTCGCCGGCGCCGCAGCTCGTATCGAGGCGCGGGCGAACTGCCGCCCACGTCGCGTGGCAGCCGGGGTGCCTGCGGGCTCAAGATGCCCGGCTCCCCAGCCTCGCCGCCTTCCCTCATGACATAGGATTTGAGGTCACAGACGTTCACCGGCCCGCCAACGGGTCTTGATTGCAAGTCCGCTAGCTTATACACGAGCGGAGAAATAGTTTCCCGTACTCGGTATGGCCCCGACCACTTCGGTGCCAGCGAAGCAGAAAAGCCTTTGCTGGCGTCGCTCAGAACGTGTTGACGCCTGAGAACCAGATCACCCACTTTGTAGCGGATGTCCCGGTGGGTCTTGTCATACTGAGCCTTCTGGCTGGCTCGTGCTACTCCAAGATTTCGGCGGGCCTTAGAGAAAGCCTCCTTCATCCTGTCGCGTAGCCCCCGAGCATAATCAGCACAGGCTGATGGCTCGGCGTTTTCTTCGCCGCTACTCCGTAGAACATTGTCCATGGGGTTCAACAGTTCTCTCCCAAAAGTGAGATAGGCCGGCGAAAAACCGGTGGACCGATTCACAGTAGACCGCAGAGCGAACCCAATTTCGGGGATCGATGAGTCCCAGTCTTTGTGACTCTGGCAAAATGCTGCCAGCATCGGTTTGATGTTCCGGTTGCAGCGTTCCGTCACATTCGATTGCGGATGGTACGTGGTCGTTTTCCTGTGTTTGATTCCGAGAGCAGCACATGTCTCCCTGAACACCTTCGCACAGAAACATGACGCGTTGTCGCTGATAAGCGCCTTCGGATAGCCGAAGCGCGAGAACACTTCTCTCAGCTTTTCGAGGATCACCCTTGCCGACAGCTTGCGGAGAGGAAATAGTTCGACCCACTTACTGAAATGATCCGTGATGACCAGTAGGTACTGGTGCCCTCTCGGGCTTCGTGGGTATGGACCCATGACGTCACACGCCGCGAGCTGCCAAGAGTGCTGGCTGTCGATCGGCTGCAGAAGCCCGGGTGGTTTGCCCCCTCGCGGCTTCACGCTTTGGCAACTGTGACACGAGCGGGCGTACCGAAGTACGTCGCGCTTCATTCCCGGCCAGGTAGCGAAGTGACATAACTTATAGTAAGTCTTGGAGCCACTTGCATGTCCGGCCAGTCGCGAGTCGTGAAAGTAGCGCATTAGAGCGCCTCTCAGACAGCGAGGCACCACCACCTTGAACGGCGCACAGGTGTCGTTCTCAGATGGAATGTACCGCAGCAGGAGCCCGTCAGCCTCGAGCAGATACGAATCCCAGGCCTCATCTGCAATACCAGCAGCATTCGGAGGCGCGGCGCCGATAGTTGTACGGTCTATCGAGCACCCGACTGCATTACCGTCCGGACCGGCAGCGTCCGACTCTTTCGAGAGTCCGTCGATCACGCGTCGACAAAAGGGATCGTTCCGCTGAGCTTCGAGTAGCTCTTCTCTGCTGAATGCGATTTCCACGGAGCTGACAGGATCAACGAGGTTTACGCTTTCGCCCGAAGAAATTCTGTCTGGCTCCTTTCCGACTGCGATTGAAGCAGAGGCTCCAACCTGCGCAGCCGAGGCACCCACCTCGGAGGAAGCCGAACTCAAAGTTGGGGCCCGCGACAGAGCGTCGGCCACCACGTTCGTGCTCCCCTTCCGATACCGCACGACATAGTCGTACTGTTGCAGGGTCAGTGCCCATCTCGCTAGCCGACCCGACGGCTCTTGGATGCGAGAAAGCCAGGATAACGCTTGGTGATCGGACTGAACCTCAAAGGTGGTCCCTTCCACGTACATGTGGAACTTCCGCAGAGCGAATATGATCGCCAGGCATTCCTTTTCGGCGGTGGAATAGTTCTTTTCCGCCGGGTTCAACGAGCGGCTCACAAAGGAAACCGGCCGAAGAACACCCTCCTGCTCTTGAAGCAAAACAGCTCCTAAGCCCAGGTCGCTCGCGTCGGTTTGGATTACGAACGGCCTGTTCAAGTCGGGTAGCCTGAGGTCAGCTGTGTCCGCGAGCGCTTTAGATAACCGGCTGAAAGCAGCCTCTTGCTCGGGACCCCAACTCCATCTCGCAGACTTCCTCAACAATTGAGTCAAAGGAGCCTGGAGCGCGGCGCATCCCCCGATAAACTGGCGATAATAGTTCACCATACCAAGAAAGCGACGAAGTGCGCTGACGTCTGTCGGCGCCGGATACTCTAGGATTGCCTTGAGCTTTTCCGGGTTAGGCGAGACGCGCCCGCGGTCGATAGTGAACCCCAGTAAAGAGATACGGGTTTCAGCAATCTGAGCCTTACTTGGGTTCAAAGTGATCCCTGCAGCTCTCAGTTTCTCGAGAACGTCCTCTAAGTGACGCAAGTGGTCCTCAAAAGTTATCGAGTACACGACAATGTCGTCCAAGTAGGCGAGGGCATGGGCCCATTTCGCATCTCCCAGGACGCGGTCGATCAGCCGTTGGAACGTCATAGGCGCCCCCGTCAAACCGAACGGCATCCGAGAAAACTCGAACAAACCTCGGTGACACACGAAAGCAGTCTTTTCGGCGTCACTGGGCTCCATTCGTACCTGGAGATAGCCTTTGCTGGCGTCGAGCGTGGTAAAGTACCTGGCCCCTCCAAGGTTGGAGATAATCGCGTCAATGCTGGGAAACGGATAGGCGTCCTTACGAGTGACTTGATTAAGCCGGCGATAATCCACGCAGAGGCGTGAGCTACCGTCTTTCTTTGGCACGAGGACGACGGGAAAGCCCCAGGGGCTCTCAGACCGTCGGACTACACCGGAGTCAATCAGCTCGTCCAGGGCAACGTCAATGGCCTTTCTCTTGGCCATACTCACCGGTCTCGGATTGCACTTCCAAGGTAGCGCATCTCCTGTGTCGACGCGGTGCTGCACCAGATTCGTACAACCGGGTCGATCGGTGAACAGCGTGTCGTAATCGTACAACAGCGACGAGAGACGGTCCCTTTCACGTCCCGTTAGACTGCCCGAAGGTGACAACAGTCGATGGGGGGCTTCCCTCGACACGGCCGCGCTAAGTGAGGCGGCTTCTGCGGGTCGGGAAGCCGGTTTTGGGGAGACAGGGGCTCCGCTTCGGCCGTCGACGCGCCCCACCGGATTCGCAGGTAATTGAGCCGGTGTGAAAGTTGGGGGCTCAATGAAAGGCTTTAGGGGTCCAAAGGCACCCTCCCGATAACCGCCGTTTTTAACGTCGATTACCATGCCCGTCCGGGCGAGAAAGTCTCTTCCGAGGATGAGTGGCGCGGACAGGCCGGGGAGATGAATAAAACGATGACGTCTCACTCGATTCTCCCAACGCACTACCAATCTCGCTGCACCGCCAGACCGCGCGGTGCCGCATGCGGCGAGACGGAAGACAGTGTCGCACTCTTTCAAGCGAATAGACCGCTTCTGCAGGTGTTCCAACACTTCCTCACCGAACAACGAGGCACTGGCCCCGGAGTCCAGGAGGGCCTTGAATGGTCGACCGGCGACCGTCAATGTCAGGTACGGGGCCGGTACACCGCAAGAAGGGCCAACGCGGCATACCGACGGCGCTAGAGCGACCACTGGGCGCTCTGTCACACGTCGAGCCGCCGGCCTTTTCACCGACGGCTTGGTCCGTTTCCCGTAACCGTACGAGCGGGCCTTGAGGACGTTCGCTGTTCGGGACAATCCCTGAAAAAGTGTCCCACCTGGTTGCACCGGAAGCATCGTACGCTGGTCCCCGATTGCGAGTTGCGACGCGCGTTCCTTTGCGCGTCGGCTCCCCGGGGTCCGGCAGACAACTGCTGGCCCTGAGGGCTCTGCGCGTTTGGTCTTGGGTCCGAAATCTGGTCCCGATGTTGCCGGTTACCTTGCGACGAGGCAGCGGCCTCTCTCTGACCGTAGGTATAGGGGTCGAGCGCACGGAGAGAAATGTCTCGGGTGACTCCGCCCGGTCCATCCGCAAACACAGTGGCGGCGTCGGCCTGACGCGGGCGCGACGGAGTGCCACCGTTCCAAGCGCACCGAGGCTCTAGAGAGGCTGACGGTGGCGGCGGGGGCCGATAGGCACGGGCGGCAAGAATGTCACCCTGTATGCGCCTAGCCTCGAGCGCGAGCTCATCCAGACTGCGGAATCGGCTGCCTCGGAGGTACGCTGCGAAGGTAGGATGAGCCTGCCTGATCACCCGCTCCACCTTCTCAGCGTCCGGAGCGGAGGGCTCGGCCAGAGCAAAGAGCTCCTGCATAACCCGGACGTACTCGAGCAAAGACTCATCGGGGTGCTGAGTACGCCGCTCCAGCTCACGCCTCATCCTGCGTTCATAGTCGGCCGGGAGAAATTCCTGGCGAAACGCCGCCCGAAACTCGTCCAGCGTGAGCGCGTGCTGTCCGACGAGGCGGAACCAGCGGGCCGCCTGGTCGGTCAGCGCAATGGGTAGGATGCGTCCAAGGATCTCTTGATCGTCTCTCCCCGTGGCCTGCTGATAGTGGAGCAGAGCCTCGAGGAAGTCGGTCGCACTGATCCGGTCTCCATATCCACGGTACTTAGGGACCGGGATTTTAACCGGAGGTCTCACCGCTCGAGGGGATTGCAGGATAGACTGCATTGCGCCAGTAAGGCTTTCGATCATGCGAGCGGCATCCTGAAGCAACGCTTGCTGTGCGGCCGGAGCAGCGGCCGCCGAGCGCGCGACGGGAGACGGGGGTTCCAACTGATCGACCTCCTCTCTGGAGGAAGCGGTCGGGACGCCCGGGCGCGAAGGGTCAGCTCCATGAGGGGCGACGCTCGGCGTAAACTCCGAGCCTGCTCCAGAGAGAGCAACGTCCGTAGCGAAGCTAATTAGCGGGCCGTCCTCAGAGGAAGACGCGCGCTGTAACCTCTGTGACATCAAGTCGGTTCGAACGAGATCCGCTCTTTGCTGTGTCAGCGAAGCCGCGGCGTGACCAACTGCGGTCAGGGGACTTCCTTGTGGTACGGGGCGATCAACGATTGCCTGACCCCTCGTAGCCACGTCCGCCAACGTGTTCAACGCCGTAAAGTCGGCGGAGCGCGTCGGCATGGCGCGGAAGGACAAACAACTGTGCAAGTCAAACAATCAACGGAAGTTGCGATAAAATAGTAAACCGCAGGGCCCCACGTTGGGCGCCAAAATGTGGGGGTTTAAACACCGTTCGCGGAACAATAAGACCCGGGGCTCACTGAGAGCCCGTGTTCCAACACCCACCCCGCAGCGTACTCACGTTCAACCGCCGCGGCGGGTTCGTTCGTTTGCTGCACAGCGCCGCTCTAATAGAAGAGACAAACGTACCACACAGTGTGCCGGGTGACCAAACAGTTTAATCACCGCAAGAAACTATACATGGCATATAAAAACGCGACACACTGAGCACCGGTGACGAGAATTGACTCACCGGCCGATGCACTCCCGAGAGCCGACGGGCGCCAACGTACTGGAGACGGGTCCGACGCACAACCACCCGCTCCGATCGCCACCCGGAGAGTCTCCCCTCGCGGCGTCCGGCACCCTCTCGTCGTCGCCTCCCTAGCGCACCCTCGACCACAGGGGTCCCAGGATTTGGGGACAATCGCGTCCCCTTTCGGAGGGGGTGACGAGGGTACAGCTTCTAAGATGGCGCTGTCCCCCTCGCCACCGACGGATGCGGGCGGCTGAACAAATGAATCCAGCGGCTCGCTCCGCGGCCGCTTTAGGGCCTCTCGAGGAAAGGAAATGACCGCATTTCCACAACTTTACGAATACTTTATAATTATAACCTTTGACTTCAGATTACTTGGGTTGTCATTGGAGGACATTTTTTGTACCTGGTAAAGTGCCATAAAATCTGAAGTAAAATCACGACCGTTTTCATTTTATTGGTAATGTGGTCGATCTGGATGGCAGTTGTATCCAGGACGTGCGGGACGAAAAGCGTCGCTGTGATCGGCCCTACGTTTGGTCAAACGCTCACTATAACGTCTTGAATTTTTTTTTTTTTTTTGCTTTCATTGAGGAAGAGTGATATGGAAGACTGTCATTGTTTGACGTTGTTGGTTTAAAAGTGCTTTAAACTTCCGCCGTTTTTTTTAAATATATATATATAACATGCATTATTAAACTGATAATGCTACAAATGCAAAGATGCAAGTGAGCTGGAAAGAATGACGATAATAATCCCTGGACCAAGGGAACAAATAGGACAAAGGACAAACACTAATCTCCGAACACAGCTCCTGGTTAGCTCAGTTTGTAGCGCGCTCCGCTGGAAATGGAGAGGTCTCTGGTTTGATACCAGGACCAGGCGGATTTTTTCAGCGCGCACCAGTCTCCTAGCTATGTTTGGATATTTGTGTTTGTCCTTTGCTCCCCTTCTCCACGGTTTATTATCGCCATCCAGATTGTTTCTGGTCGTGACGACTCGGGTATCTATAAACCACAAGAGGGCGCCACCTGTAACATCTCGTCGCCGGTAGTCAGTGACGAACACCAGCTGGAAGACAAGGCCGGCGCGTGACGTCGTCGTTGGTGGATCCCGGCCAGGCCCCTGCAAAGCGACAGACGCGTCCGTCTTGGTGTCGCTGCGTTTCTACCGTCAGCCCTTTTTTGTCTGGCAACATACTCAGTGGCGCCATCTATTGGGTAGTCCCGGCGCACTTCCGGTTCACGTATATTTCCTCATTTCTTTTAATCGCCATTCTTTTTATCTTAAGAGTGAAATAACGGTGCTATATAAGTTGTCATTTCCAGAAGATATAGCGTGTATATTTGATTTCGCAAATACCGCGAAACCCGCCGTCTAGTTTAGAACCGGAAGTGGTTTGGGGGCTATTTGCACACTGGCGCCACCACGTTGAAACTCACGCGAGAAAGATCGAATAGGAATGACGTTTGGAAAACAAAAAAACGGACGCTTTTTTTTTTTTTTTTTGAATGGTATTGTGTGGTGAGAGGCTAAAACGCGCGCCGAGCGTCTGCTCACATTGTGCTTTTGCCACCACACGTTGGGGTTAGAGTTCCTGTATAGCTACCTACGGTAGCAGAGTTGCGCATTCAGCCTCGGCGGGTGGCCGTAGCGCCGGCTTTCCCGCACGCCCTGGATGCTTTGCTCCTCACGTGACTAAATTTGGCGAATAGCGGCGCCGCGCGAGCGCGCCGCGCATGGAAAACAGGAGAGGAGGAGAAGGAGGGCGAAAGCAGAGGAGCTATATGCCGGGCGCCAGCAACGTCGGCGGAGCGACCGTAAAGGTGGCTTTCTTGCAAGGCGCCGGATGCTTTGCTCCTCACGTGGTGGATCTCGGCGAATAGCGGCGTGGCGGCGCGGGAAATCAAATGCGCAACTCTGCTCCCCCTTCGGGGAGCATATAGAAGGAACTCGGTGACGGGTCAAGAAGGAAGTGGAAGCTCTCTCCCACCTCTTTCCCACTTTCGTAGAGCGAACGGTGAAGAGGAGGCGACCTCCTCTCCACCGTTCGCTCCGCTGAAGTGGAAAGGGGTGGGAGGAGCTCCCACTTCGTTCTTGACCTGTCACCGACTATATATACGTCGATCGTGGGTACAGCTGGCCGTCTGTCTGTCGAAGCCATGGGATGGGACAGAAAACGCCCCACTTAAAAAGTAAACAAGAATAATAATTTAAAAAAAAAAACGAAACAGGCTTTTTTTATTGTGAGGGCGGAGTCGAAGAATCGGAAAGATTTGAATCGTGGGGCGAACGTTGAATATTATTGTTACGAGTTTAAGTGGGGTGCTTGCAAGATTACATAATCTTGACATCCAGAGTTTGAGACTTCATTCGAGTCCGTCTATTCTTACGTACACTACTGGAATTGTTACGACAAGAAAAAAAGAAAAAGAGGCGAGATTGCTAATGTTGGTGGTTTTGCAGTATTCGAGAAAAGCAGAAGAAAAAAAAACTGACGTGTCCATCTTAGACTTTCGTTTCAAAGAGATTGCGTCGCAGAATACAATGCACTACAATACAATGTACTGTACTCAGGAGTCAGCTCACTGTCAGAGGTTTCATGAAAATAGATGAAGCAAAAAGCACAAAGGGTGGCGAACGTAGAAGTTCGTATACTTCGCCGTCGGCGAGGTGAAGAATGGACATTTCAGTGCTACAAAATTCTTTCAAATCGGCGCCATTGAAGTCGCGTAGCTCGTGCAAGACTAAACGTGACGTGTAATTCTAATTTTTTATTTCTTTGTGGACTTGCAATTCTAATCGTGATTACCGTATTTTCAGGACTACAGTGCGCACCCGGTGGGTAGCTAGCAAAAACAAAGTTGGGGTAAAAAAATAAAAGTTTTTGCTTAGATAGTCCGCATCTGACGCATAGTCCGCACAACAATCTTCGTACACAAGACACTTTGGCACGTGTCTGCTTTCTTAGCTCACAAAGACTCTCATGCATTAGTCATCATTAACGTAGTCTTTCATTCCCGAAATTCGTCACGTATCGTCATAATGAAGGATATCGAGAAAACAAAATTCCCGCGTAGTCCGCACCTGTACATAGCCAGCCGCGTAAGATTTCCACTTTCAGTCGCGCATAGTCTACGGACTGAAGGTCCGGAAAAGTGTACGCTAGGTACTTTTGGAACTCCATGGAATAATGTCCAAAAATGTCAGCGTATTTTTTTTTTTTGTGGGGGGGGGCAGGAAGGAGTTGGCAGTTTGTCGAATATTGGTTTCCTGGACAGGTCTAACAAAGTAGACTCCCCCGTCCCCTCGCCCCCCCCCCCAAAAAAAAAAAGACGGAATATTGGACGCTCATTGCCTGGCGTGCATCTAATTACCGCTGGCAACCCACGAGATTGCGATATTGGCCAATAAGGATGTCGAAAAACCAATCATTACGAAGCATGAACTTAATCAGGTCGTCTCTTAATATGTGGGCGACTATAGCATTTTGAATCCGTGCCCTCGCGCGCGGTCGCCGTGACGCCGACTACGCGATCGCGGAGAAGAGCTTCGTTTCTTGGTAGTCAGTGACAGAGCGAGAACGGCTGCCGTTCTCACCTTGCCATCTATGCAGCTACGCTAGCGTTTGTGCGTCGCAGTTCGCCACACACGTATAAAATACGTACTGTAATAATCGCAACCACGACAACGAGGAGGAAAGATAGCCGCCACACGCGGGTACACCGCGAAGCGTGGCTACGAAAAGATCCAGTAGACCGTCGCCGCGGGCGCGCGTTCGTCCACGGCGACCTCGAGAGACTGTCGGCCGTGTGGGGAAGCCCCCCACCTTAATTAACCACGCCGTCCTGCCACGCACCGAGGCCGCCTCGGCGCATTTGCGGCTCTGCTGTGCGGCGACGGTCCGTCACACCTCGCGTCTCCCCAATGACGGCGGTCCGTCAGATGTCCCGACGGATGCCGCGGCTGCCGCATGAATGGAGTGTCCAGGCGGCAGCCGGCCATGTTGCGCGACGAGCACCCCTTTTTTTGCCGGCATTTCTTTTTTAACCGGCCACGACCGCCTAGCAACTGAGTCGGTCGCGCTGCCGTTGGTCGGGGCCCCACGTGACTTCCAGCTGGCGACGAGGACGGCACGCGGCGGCGGCGCTGCCGTCGCCCGCGCTCCCATTGGTCGCGGCGCAACCCGGCGCGGCGCTGATTGGTCGGCGGGTCGGACGGGTCGTCTGCTGCGCCGCTTCATTTTCCGTCCGGCGAGCGCCGCGAGCAATGCGACTTCTCGTTGAGCCCTGTTCCGGTGTGATGGTCTCCGAGGTGGCGTCTTCGTGCCAGCAGCCTCTATGCCGGTCGCGCTGAGCCCGGTGTGTTGCGCAGTGTGTGTGCGTCCCAAGTGCGTGTGTGGCACGGCGCCTCGCCGCTGGGCTTGCGCCGAGTACAAGACCGGTAGGACTAGGGCATAGCGACCGACCACGCCACCGTGCTACGCGCGCCTCGCCCGCTGGATTATCGGAGCTTGCCGTCGGGGCCCCCCGCTGCTTGCTCGGTGTCCTTGCATCATCATCTCATCCGTCGCCACATGTGAGTTACGCCAGTCTATCGCTTCTCCATTTGCCCTTACGAGCCGACGTTTGCGGGGGATCTCTCCAACCTCCGGAGTTTGTCGATCTTGCGGGGTTCGAACCCTGCTTTCCAAACTGTCACCGGTAGCTAACCGTACCTCACGATGCGTCCTCTCAACGGCCGGCTATCTCTCGTCTGTGCGCGGACGCAGGGCGTTGCAGCGACGCCGGTCCCGTTTGAATGGCGAGGCGACCTCGTTGCGGCAGCCGAAGCGGCGTGCTCCTTGTTACGCCTTTTCCCCGTCCGCCTTTCCCCCTGCATGGCCGTCCCCGTCGCTCGAGTCGACGCAACGCCGGCTCTGCACCGCGCTCACGCGCCTCCCGGGCTCACCGGCTTCCCCGGCGTCGCAGCACGCGCGCGGGACTGTGTAATATGGGAAACCAGCGCTAACTATTACGCCGCTGCTCTCCCAACTTTTTTCTCTCGTCGTTTTTTTGTTTTACGTGTAATGCGCTCTCATATGCACGAGGGGCCATGCCGTCGGGAGTGCGTTATTTTTTTATTTATATTTTTGTCGCAACTTTGCTCGATTGAACGATGGTTGCACGAGATGAAACGAGTCCATCTCCAGTTTCGGCTGGCCTTGGAAGTGCCCAGGCTGTGTAGGAGGCAGTCGGGAGGGGGCACGGTTGCTTCATGCTCTGCTGCGTCGGCCTCCGCTTCTCCTACCGGTCACTTTTAGAACTCGCTGTTTCCATGGGCTCAACCTCGTCGGCACGCCGTGCCTGGGATCGGCCACCGATGTGCGTGACTTT
>JAZHYW010015571.1:0-32558 GCA_037355805.1 Ixodes ricinus
TTACGAATACTTTATAATTATAACCTTTGACTTCAGATTACTTGGGTTGTCATTGGAGGACATTTTTTGTACCTGGTAAAGTGCCATAAAATCTGAAGTAAAATCACGACCGTTTTCATTTTATTGGTAATGTGGTCGATCTGGATGGCAGTTGTATCCAGGACGTGCGGGACGAAAAGCGTCGCTGTGATCGGCCCTACGTTTGGTCAAACGCTCACTATAACGTCTTGAATATTTTTTTTTTTTTTGCTTTCATTGAGGAAGAGTGATATGGAAGACTGTCATTGTTTGACGTTGTTGGTTTAAAAGTGCTTTAAACTTCCGCCGTTTTTTTTTAAATATATATATAACATGCATTATTAAACTGATAATGCTACAAATGCAAAGATGCAAGTGAGCTGGAAAAGAATGACGATAATAATCCCTCGACCAAGGGAACAAATAGGACAAAGGACAAACACTAATCTCCGAACACAGCTCCTGGTTAGCTCAGTTTGTAGCGCGCTCCGCTGGAAATGGAGAGGTCTCTGGTTCGATACCAGGACCAGGCGGATTTTTTCAGCGCGCACCAGTCTCCTAGCTATGTTTGGATATTTGTGTTTGTCCTTTGCTCCCCTTCTCCACGGTTTATTATCGCCATCCAGATTGTTTCTGGTCGTGACGACTCGGGTATCTATAAACCACAAGAGGGCGCCACCGTAACATCTCGTCGCCGGTAGTCAGTGACGAACACCAGCTGGAAGACAAGGCCGGCGCGTGACGTCGTCGTTGGTGGATCCCGGCCAGGCCCCCGCAAAGCGACAGACGCGTCCGTCTTGGTGTCGCTGCGTTTCTACCGTCAGCCCTTTTTTGTCTGGCAACATACTCAGTGGCGCCATCTATTGGGTAGTCCCGGCGCACTTCCGGTTCACGTATATTTCCTCATTTCTTTTAATCGCCATTCTTTTTATCTTAAGAGTGAAATAACGGTGCTATATAAGTTGTCATTTCCAGAAGATATAGCGTGTATATTTGATTTCGCAAATACCGCGAAACCCGCCGTCTAGTTTAGAACCGGAAGTGGTTTGGGGGCTATTTGCACACTGGCGCCACCACGTTGAAACTCACGCGAGAAAGATCGAATAGGAATGACGTTTGGAAAACAAAAAAACGGACCCTTTTTTTTTTTTTTTGAATGGTATTGTGTGGTGAGAGGCTAAAACGCGCGCCGAGCGTCTGCCACATTGTGCTTTTGCCACCACACGTTGGGGTCTACGGAGACGGCGATACTATAGTCGGTGACAGGTCAAGAAGGAAGTGGAAGCTCCTCCCACCTCTTTCCACTCTCGTAGAGCGAACGGTGGAGAGGAGGCGACCTCCTCTCCACCGTTCGCTCCGCTGAAGTGGAAAGGGGTGGGAGGAGCTCCCACTTCGTTCTTGACCTGTCACCGACTATATATACGTCGATCGTGGGTACAGCTGGCCGTCTGTCTGTCGAAGCCATGGGATGGGCAGAAAACGCCCCACTTAAAAAGTAAACAAGAATAATAATTAAAAAAAAAAACGAAACAGGCTTTTTTTATTGTGAGGGCGGAGTCGAAGAATCGGAAAGATTTGAATCGTGGGGCGAACGTTGAATATTATTGTTACGAGTTTAAGTGGGGTGCTTGCAAGATTACATAATCTTGACATCCAGAGTTTGAGACTTCATTCGAGTCCGTCTATTCTTACGTACACTACTGGAATTGTTACGACAAGAAAAAAAAGAAAAAGAGGCGAGATTGCTAATGTTGGTGGTTTTGCAGTATTCGAGAAAAGCAGAAGAAAAAAAAAAACTGACGTGTCCATCTTAGACTTTCGTTTCAAAGAGATTGCGTCGCAGAATACAATACACTACAATACAATGTACTGTACTCAGGAGTCAGCTCACTGTCAGAGGTTTCATGAAAATAGATGAAGCAAAAAGCACAAAGGGTGGCGAACGTAGAAGTTCGTATACTTCGCCGTCGGCGAGGCGAAGAATGGACATTTCAGTGCTACAAAATTCTTTCAAATCGGCGCCATTGAAGTCGCGTAGCTCGTGCAAGACTAAACGTGACGTGTAATTCTAATTTTTTATTTCTTTGTGGACTTGCAATTCTAATCGTGATTACCGTATTTTCAGGACTACAGTGCGCACCCGGTGGGTAGCTAGCAAAAACAAAGTTGGGGTAAAAAAATAAAAGTTTTTGCTTAGATAGTCCGCATCTGACGCATAGTCCGCACAACAATCTTCGTACACAAGACACTTTGGCACGTGTCTGCTTTCTTAGCTCACAAAGACTCTCATGCATTAGTCATCATTAACGTAGTCTTTCATTCCCGAAATTCGTCACGTATCGTCATAATGAAGGATATCGAGAAAACAAAATTCCCGCGTAGTCCGCACCTGTACATAGCCAGCCGCGTAAGATTTCCACTTTCAGTCGCGCATAGTCTACGGACTGTAGGTCCGGAAAAGTGTACGCTAGGTACTTTTGGAACTCCATGGAATAATGTCCAAAAATGTCAGCGTATTTTTTTTTTTTGGGGGGGGGGGCAGGAAGGAGTTGGCAGTTTGTCGAATATTGGTTTCCTGGACAGGTCTAACAAAGTAGACTCCCCCCCCCTCGCCCCCCCCCCCAAAAAAAAAAAGACGGAATATTGGACGCTCGATTGCGCGTGGCGTGCATCTAATTACCGCTGGCAACCCACGAGATTGCGATATTGGCCAATAAGGATGTCGAAAAACCAATCATTACGAAGCATGAACTTAATCAGGTCGTCTCTTAATATGTGGGCGACTATAGCATTTTGAATCCGTGCCCTCGCGCGCGGTCGCCGTGACGCCGACTACGCGATCGCGGAGAAGAGCTTCGGTTTCTTGGTAGTCAGTGACAGAGCGAGAACGGCTGCCGTTCTCACCTTGCCATCTATGCAGCTACGCTAGCGTTTGTGCGTCGCAGTTCGCCACACACGTATAAAATACGTACTGTAATGATCGCAACCACGACAACGAGGAGGAAAGATAGCCGCCACACGCGGGTACACCGCGAAGCGTGGCTACGAAAAGATCCAGTAGACCGTTGCCGCGGGCGCGCGTTCGTCCACGGCGACCTCGAGAGACTGTCGGCCGTGTGGAAGCCCCCCCACCTTAATTAACCACGCCGTCCTGCCACGCACCGAGGCCGCCTCGGCGCATTTGCGGCTCTGCTGTGCGGCGACGGTCCGTCACACCTCGCGTCTCCCCCATGACGGCGGTCCGTCAGATGTCCCGACGGATGCCGCGGCTGCCGCATGAATGGAGTGTCCAGGCGGCAGCCGGCCATGTTGCGCGACGAGCACCCCTTTTTTGCCGGCATTTCTTTTTTAACCGGCCACGACCGCCTAGCAACTGAGTCGGTCGCGCTGCCGTTGGTCGGGGCCCCACGTGACTTCCAGCTGGCGACGAGGACGGCACGCGGCGGCGGCGCTGCCGTCGCCCGCGCTCCCATTGGTCGCGGCGCAACCCGGCGCGGCGCTGATTGGTCGGCGGGTCGGACGGGTCGTCTGCTGCGCCGCTTCATTTTCCGTCCGGCGAGCGCCGCGAGCAATGCGACTTCTCGTTGAGCCCTGTTCCGGTGTGATGGTCTCCGAGGTGGCGTCTTCGTGCCAGCAGCCTCTATGCCGGTCGCGCTGAGCCCGGTGTGTTGCGCAGTGTGTGTGCGTCCCAAGTGCGTGTGTGGCACGGCGCCTCGCCGCTGGGCTTGCGCCGAGTACAAGACCGGTAGGACTAGGGCATAGCGACCGACCACGCCACCGTGCTACGCGCGCCTCGCCCGCTGGATTATCGGAGCTTGCCGTCGGGGCCCCGCCGCTGCTTGCTCGGTGTCCTTGCATCATCATCCCATCCGTCGCCACATGTGAGTTACGCCAGTCTATCGCTTCTCCATTTGCCCTTACGAGCCGACGTTTGCGGGGGATCTCTCCAACCTCCGGAGTTTGTCGATCTTGCGGGGTTCGAACCCTGCTTTCCAAACTGTCACCGGTAGCTAACCGTACCTCACGATGCGTCCTCTCAACGGTCGGCTATCTCTCGTCTGTGCGCGGACGCAGGGCGTTGCAGCGACGCCGGTCCCGTTTGAATGGCGAGGCGACCTCGTTGCGGCAGCCGAAGCGGCGTGCTCCTTGTTACGCCTTTTCCCCGTCCGCCTTTCCCCCTGCATGGCCGTCCCCGTCGCTCGAGTCGACGCAACGCCGGCTCTGCACCGCGCTCACGCACCTCCCGGGCTCACCGGCTTCCCCGGCGTCGCATCACGCGCGCGGGACTGTGTAATATGGGAAACCAGCGCTAACTATTACGCCGCCGCTCTCCCAACTTTTTTCTCTCGTCGTTTTTTTTCTTTTACGTGTAATGCGCTCTCATATGCACGAGGAGCCATGCCGTCGGGAGTGCGTTATTTTTTTTATTTATATTTTTGTCGCAACTTTGCTCGATTGAACGATGGTTGCACGAGATGAAACGAGTCCATCTCCAGTTTCGGCTGGCCTTGGAAGTGCCCAGGCTGTGTAGGAGGCAGTCGGGAGGGGGCACGGTTGCTTCATGCTCTGCTGCGTCGGCCTCCGCTTCTCCTACCGGTCACTTTTAGAACTCGCTGTTTCCATGGGCTCAACCTCGTCGGCACGCCGTGCCTGGGATCGGCCACCGATGTGCGTGACTCTGCCCGCCCTGCTTGCCGTGATGCATTTTTGCCTGAACGGATGACACCAGATGTTGGTCACGATCTACAGGCGTGCGGCGGACGATCAATCTCGGTGTTGGTTCGCCAGCCCTCGAGGTCTGGGGTCCAGCAAAGATATGGTTTCAGGGATGCTGTCGTTGGTAAAGCTCGACGATTATTATGGTTTGCTGTACCTGTATTTTCTTGCAGATGCCGTTACACAATCTCGTTGTTGCCTGGCCTGGCAATGTTATGCGACTGCCAGCAGTTCCAGACGGTCCGGTTTGGTGACCTTTACCGCTTTGAAACCACGTTTGCGTCTACCGCCAGCACTCATTTGTCGCCTGTTCAGACCACATCCATCATGGATCGGCTGCGTCTGGTTAAACTGGGCGATATAATATTGTTCTTATTGTCTACTCGAAGGTGGTGATAAATGGCTGAATGGGTGGACACGCAATAATGAATTTATTCATTCTGCGGCAGTGGTTCCAGGTACTGTTGGGATAGTTCTCGATATTATTGACCACATCCCAGGTGGTGTGTGCTCAAGCGGTCTGGGATACCGACTACAGTTATCGACACGTCTGCTTCGTGCGGTAAAGGTTTATATTCACGCGCCATGATCGTTTGCATTACTCACTCTTTTGGCGACTTTGAGGTATGGGGATGGAACTGACATCCTTTCTTTGAGACGGACGCATTCAGCACAAACAAACCGTCGTCGGTTTTTGTTTTTTAATTCTCTACTCTTTATGATGCTCTCGAAGCTTTAGCGTAACAGGTAATGCTCGGGCTGGACAACTAACAGGCGGTCAGGCCCGCCTGCTTAATCGTTATATTTATGAGCAGTACCCCAAAAACAAGTATCAAAGTGTTAGAGCAAATAATTTGCTGATGGGTGCGCAACGGTACGTTACCTGATCCTGCGAGGTAACCACAGAACTCTGCTTTGCTTCTCCATCATTGATGATGGATGGAGGCTGTTGTTGGTGTTTTTTAAAATCACCTAAGCCTAACATAACATCGTTTTTTATTCATATTTTTTGCTATCTCGTTAATCTGATCCACCCACCGACAATTTCGTCTGCATAAGTCGTTTTCATCAATTACAAACCCGGTTTCAGGAACAGCAAATAAAGTCTGAATTTAATCCGGCGCAACCTGCTGCGCCTGTTTTACCGGGAAGCGCGTGCGTATCTCCCGATGAAACCTCGAACCAACGGAGGACAACACCGGCAACCGTTCAGCCGCTGGATGATGAACTGGATGGATTACTGGGCGTATTGTTCAGCGGCTCAACCGTGGTGCGCTGCGCAAACTGAAACCGATGCTACCTCGCCTCCGCCGTTTCGCTGCATTAATTGCATTATCGGCAACCGCTTTGCGGCAAACCGGTGCGGCAAAATCCCGTGGCTGGTTACCCAGACCTTTGCTGCATGAAATCGCAGAGCAGTTTTCGTACAGCCGAACAAACGTTTGCGTCGATTCAGGGCATAACGGCGCTCTGGGTAACCTGACACCGCTTCTCTCAACCCGGATGCCGTGCTGGAATCTGGCGGTCTTGGGATTCTGCCATCACACTGAACACCGTCAGCCGCCATCAGGACTGGAAAATGGTGAAAGCGGTACTCGCTGGCGGTAACGTCTGGCGGCAACACTAACTGACCGTACAGCGGCGGGTACTGCAACTGGCGCAACCGTTTGGTCGTCAGCCGTTCTGGTGCTGCTCTTTGTTCGGCAACCGGCGGCGACCTCAGGTCGGCTTACTGGCGCTGTATTGATAGTGGAAACCTAAATGGTCGCAATCAGGAATGCTGGCATCGCAAAGGCGTTTACCGTCTGCTGGCAATCTCTGATAATCTACGACAATAAGGCTTAACGGTTTATAAACCACCCATGGGCGTATTCAGAGTGTTTTGCAGGTCTGAAGGCTGACTTCAGATGAGTCCAGCTATATTAGACACCAGACTACTGCGCGGTCAGCAGCAATCAGACTCCCGCACGGCCTGCAGTCATTGCCGTTCTGGCGAGCGGTATTCACCGGCAAAAAGGCAATTCTGACGGCAGCGAGATGACAGTATTGAGGTGGGGGGCAAAGAGTACAGCGTCGATATTCCAGGCAGCATTTGTTGGGTGGTGCTGCCCACCCTCAACGTCATCAGGCACCATTGATTCCGGCAGGCACTACGCTTTCCACGTACGGCGCTGCGGCGCCTTTAATAAAGTTAATGCTGCTGATACCGAGATTATGCGTGCTGGCTGGAAGGCATCGCCTTCAGTCAGCTGCTTAACCCTGCCAGTCAGGCCTTCGCATTCCAGTCTGACGACCATTGTTCCTGAAACAGCAGCGGGCGATTCTTTACCTCGCCAATGGTCATCAATACCGGTAGCTGGGGCTGGACGGGCAGGAATATTCCGTGAAACGCTGGCGCTGCGACAACAGTCATTCAGGCGCTGCGCCAGACGTTGGCCATTTTCTGGAACATTGGCGCGATGCGGGCATTGCTCTGCTGCTCAACATGGACGGCGCGTATTATTGATGAAGAAACCGACCTGCGGCTACAGTATTTCAATCATCAGTATTCTGGAAGCGTGGCAACAGGTCAGCTCAATCAGCCGATTATGATTTTCAATATTTTGAAGATGTTTGAGCAACCAGACGATTACGTTAGCCGACGCCAAACTGGCAATCGTTGCCGCATTGCAGGTAAACGTCAATGCGCTCGACGATGCTGGCTATTCTGACCCTGCTCAATGCTCGCCATGGGCGCATATCTGCGGGGATCCGTCACGCCTCTTTCGTTCCTCGGCAGCAGGCGCATCTGAAACCTGCGCTTGATCCAGCAGTGGAACGACAAATATTGCACGTTATCAACCTGGGATGGTGTCGACTGGGTAAGTCGTGGGCACATGGCGCAGGATATCTGGCAAACCTTTGCTGTGGGGCGTAATTTCTGGCATTTTTCTCCATGCGTCTTTCTATTAGTGAGGGCGTGCCGCTGATTCGATGATGGTCGATGGGTAACTGTTGGCATTGAAGCGGTTGGACGAAATCGCCACAGCCAAATCGACCGGAAAAAAGAAAAAGACACTACTGTACGTCTTCGCCTGAATCTCGGCCTCCATACCAGTCTATCGACTGTCTACTCCTTCAGCTGGAAGCAATTTTTGCCACTGGCTGGTTTATTCCCCTGATTGGCCACACAACATCCGCGCAATACCATCGATGAGGGAATACCGAAGTGGTTAATGAATATGCCTCATTCAGGATGTGCTGCCTTTGATATGCAACATGTTCGTCGTGGTGCGTAACGAGCTGGACTTCCAGGCGAAACTGTGTGGCAATCGTTCTCGGTTTCCTGCCAGCATGATCGACACCTGTTGGTCGGCTGCTGCCTGCCGTATTCTCAACCTCCGCGTCGCTGTGCGCTGGTATTGCCTGAACAATATCGCCTGGGGATATCTCGTCGATGCTGACACGCCAACGTTGCTTGCCGCCAGGTTAACCTGGCAGGGCCTCACGACCACGGCTCTTATCGCACTCTCTTCCTCCGTTCTGCGCATCAACAGTGGCAGCCTGGCAGTAAATGCATAACAACCCGGCTGTTTGATCGCTTTCTCGCGCATCTGCCGCATCTCTCGATATGCACAATCTGATGTTCCCGTACAATATGTTCGCGGTCACGACGCCCGTCTTCGTCTGCCATGCTGGCTTCGGCAATTGACCATCAAAGTCCTGTGGACAGCTTCGTTCAACCTGCCATGGCAACCTGAACCATCTGCTCGCGCGGCATCGAAATCAACATCACCGCATTCCGGATACTGGCATTGAAACCGTTGTTGCCGTAACCGCTGCAGAGTTCCCGCTACGGCAAATCGTTATTACCGTCTGGTTACCGCCAGGACACTGGTATTTGCGGCGCATCTTTCTGGAGCCGGAATGGTGTTCTCGGTATTCTGAAACTGGCGGTAGATGCCGGGCAATATGAACGCGCAGGGGATGAACAACGCTGGCGCGATGACCGTTGCCGTCTGGAATTTGACTGGTGCATTGCCGACTTTGCTGTTGAGCAGGGGCAGCATCGCCTGTTCTGGTCGGCAAAGTATTGCGGTATCTACGCTGCGGCGCTGGTGATATGTCGCAAAGGTGATTTCGTGGCGTCTGGTTCGCCAGCTGTTTTCAAATGGGTGAAATCTGATCTACGACTGGGTAAACCTCTCTGGCGATGACGTGAGATATCAGGGGAAAGCGGTTCTTCGCTATCCGTGATCTGACCTGATCATTGCTGTTGGGCCCGGCACCATTCATCTCTGGTATCTGCGTTGCCGGAAAGTACGAATCGGACGAGACAACCTGCGGACATCAACTATTCAGACATGGGTAATGCTCGATAAGGTAACACTAAAGCGGAAACGCACAATGTATCAAGGCCATTTCGTCGTTTCTTCAATTGCTACGGGCGATGTTGCTGATCTGTAAAAATCATCTCGATCAGCGTTTAACCGGACTTCTACGCTCCGGTCGCTTTATTCCCCTCCCTTTATGCCATGTATTCGCCTGCTACGCAGCGGCTCTCTGCTGAATTGATGATTCGCCATTGCCACGATGGATCTTCAGAGTATTCGTTTTCCAGCTGGGGACAGGGCGTGGCCATTGGCTATCCAGTCCTTGCTGGTGCAGTTCGACCGCTGATTACGCAAGTCTGTCGCCTTATCGCTGTTCCACATCGTTGGTGACCGGATCCGTCAGGCCAGGCGACATCGCCAGTACGGAAGGCCCGTAATTTTCTTGCCGACGGCCTCCATCTGCGAGTGTTCTGCTATTAATGGGTGGAAGTTCTGCTATGCTGGTGTCCGTTCTCCCTCGTCAGAGGTGAACAAGGTTACCGCCAGTTTCTCCTGCAGCGCGCAATCAATGACCAGCGCTTGATCTCTACCTCCAGCGTTGAAACCGGTGAACTTATGTTCCGTCCTGCGCCATAATGCTCCCAGCAACCAGTCGTCGCTTGCTCTTTATTGCGGTTGCTGTTTGCGCTTTGTCGCCAGTACTGCTGCGCATCAAATCGACAATCTCTCGCGCGGTATTCAGTGCGGTTAGCCTCACTGGCGCGGTCAGCTGGACTTATTCCTGGCTACGTTATCCTGCCGTCGTCATCCAGCCGTGCCGCAGGTAACCGTTAATCGTCTTTAGCGCCAGCGATAAGTTGATATCCAGTCGCCCTGTACTGCGCCGCCGTTACTCTCCGTCTCCAGCGACAGGCGATGTACTGTCAGCGCTCAGTAAGTTGTAATGGGCGTTGATATCATTCATATTAATGTACCAGTGGTACGCCGCTGAAGTCTGGCCTGACGGATGCGATCACTGTCCAGGCTATGCTCGCCATTATATTCATCGCTCGTTCAGTACTTTTCCAGGCCGTGGGTACGCTAAACGTAATCAGCCAGGTTTTGCTTTCAGGCGCACTGTAATTGTCCCTCATATTGACCGCAAAGTTGTTCCTCGGTGCAGCTCTTCACTGTCTTCATAAGACCGCCAGCCATTGCATCTCCACGGTAAACTACCGGGTAACCGTTGATCTCCATGATCAAGATATTCTTCGTTTGCCGAGGTATTGTCCTGTTTAGCTTTATGTCACATCCAGCAGTTCTATCCTCATCTTCCCACAATAAATAATACTGCCACACTGCCACTGGATAACAGTTCTCTGCTCACCCGGATATGGGTGTAACGGTCTTAACACCTCTTCCAGGTGCCGACGGCATGCTGATTCTCCCCTCTTTAAGGATGAACCGCTCGTGGCGCTGGCGCAGACTGGTTCTGGTCAGCCTGGTCAGTTCGACGCATTTTACGGCGCATTGTCGGTTCGTGCGTGATTAAACTCAACTGGGGCTCCGGAACAATCCGCGCGCTGACGTGACCGCATTATCGTGAATGAAAGTGGTTGGCAGGTGGTTTATCTTCTCTGCGTCTGACACGCGGATTCATCTGCGGCGATAACGCTGACGCGTCACCTGCATTAACAACATATATTCTGCGCACGGTTTATCAGGGCTTAATGACCTTCGGCGGGCTTTGAAAGTCCGCGGCGAAAATGACTTCCAGGCTACGGAACTGGAAATAAAGTCGTCGTCTTCTCTATCGCATTCTTTCTTGTTCTGAAGTTCACTGTATTTTCCACTCCTCGATAAACTCGGTATTCCACGGGGAATCAATTCTGCAATGATAAAACTGATGTAACAACTACAGCAGAACATAAAGGGCCGTTAGCACCCATCCATCTGATGGCTGAAGTGTCTTTACTCTAAAGTGTGCATGTTTAGTGGCTCTAGTAAAACAAAGCGGTATTTTGCCTCTTTTTATTTTTTTTAACGATTTGAGTTACACATAGACGTCGTCTCAGGTTGGAGAGTCTGTCGACCGATCCTCATTGTTTGTAAACGAGCACGTCGGCGCGTCACTGCAGCGCGCTCGCGCGAAAACTAAAACAAAAGGCGTCGCTGCCTCGGGCTGACGTCATACCGTCATCATACGCTTCGAGAAAAGCGAAAGGCCTGTCCACAGTATGCAGCGCCTGCGTTAATTGTGCACGGCCGATTTGGTTGTGCTTTCATATAATGGGGAAGAAGTTGGATCTCGCCTTGTGGCGGAAGACACACAGCAGAGTTCAGGTTAACCTAACATATTAAAGCTTACGTAAAAAAAAAAAAATGGCAGCGTCTTTTTTTTTTGTGTGTGTAAAAAAGATGGGTGTTTTGTTTTTTTTCGAAATTCATACGGGTTCCATTTAAGCCACGATGGCTTAGAGGTTCCCTAGTTTATTAAAGGAGAAGCGATGGTAACATTAATGTGGACTGCCTACGCATTAGGTGCCCGGATTGTACTTGCATCGTTTTGAGACAATGCAGAAGGTGGCAGAAGGTGGTAGGTAAAGCACGTTAGTGAAGAACTTCCGGCTTAGGTTCTTTTCTATTTGCTTTAAGCGTGTTTTACTTTATGAAAGAAAAAAAAACTATTCCCTGGAAACTAGTTAGGAGTAAAAGAAGTCTGGTGGCCTACGGGGCCAATATTGACGAGTCCTCAGCCCAGCGTGCGATCTCCTCAGACCAGCACGCGCATGTTCGTCGCATCGGAAAGCGAGCAAATCACGCGCCATACGCACGAACAATGAAAATAGAACCGGCCAGAAGCCCTGGATGGATGGATGTGAATGGCTATACCCTTTGTAACAGGCAATAGCTTGCGCCACCTAGCTTTTTTTTTTTTTTTTTTTGGAAGGTTTGTAGTTGCTTGTTTTAGAAACGCAGTGCATCGCTTATTCTGTTCGCGCTTAGTGGCGACCGAGAACCGAAAGAAAAACGAGCGAGTTTCTCTGGGAACGCCAGCGAAGCCACATCAAACAAAAGACACGAAGAGAGAATTGTCGGCGGACGCACTCGAAGCATGTTGGAAGCACTTTGCTTGGAACATGTGTGCAGGCAGTTCTTGTATGACAGGATCGTCGTACAAGAAACTGTCTTGTGTGACGTCAGTGTGAACGCGGCTTTGAGCGGTTTCAGTCCGGTTTTGGGGGCGTCCGTCAGCGCGGGCACGGTTACCACCGCGAGCGTCGCTCTCATTTTATTTCTTTCTCTTATTTTCTTGCTTCGGGAAGTCTCGTGCGGCCTAACCGGTCTGACGACGTTTCGGCTCCTCTCCCGCCGGCGCGAGAGAGCGCCCCGACCTTGACCCAGATGGGGGCAGTGCGGCGCACCCTCGGCGCCTTCCTTTGGGCGGTCTCGTGCACGGGTCGATCGTCCTGAGGGCGCGTACGAACTGCCGGGTCGAGCCTCTCTGGGTGGACGGGACTCGAAGCGGCCTTCTACACCACGCGCGATAATGGGAGTGAAGCGTCCTTTTACACTACGCGCAATGCTGTGAGTGAAGCGCCCTTTTTTGCACCATGCGCGAATGCTGGGAGTTAAGCGTCCTTTTACACCACGCTCAATAGGGGAGTTTTCGTAGACCGCATTTCCCACTCCGCCACTCGCTCAGTAGAAAAGACGTCGCTAAAGGCGCGTGCGCGGCACTCGGTGGCACTCAGTTTGTCGAACGACGTTTTGGCGAACGCCGACTTTTCATCGATGGACCCTTTAGCGAATGGCCTGCTGCCGCGAAGCTGCGTTTACGGGTGGGCCAGGTGGGTTGACTTTTTGTAATGAGCCGCCGCAGACTGTCAGGAGGGGGGGAGTAGGTAGGGTATTAACACGCGCCCCGAGTAATTCGCTAAAACGTCGATTCGCTGAAATGACCGCAATTCCGCACGCGTGGAGGTTGAAACTGTACTGTACCGAGGAGTCGAACTGTCAATTTTGGGGAACTTTGCGTTTAAAGTTCCAAAACGTTGAACCCTCTAAAACTCGAACCTCGGTAAGTTCGCGCGGCATCCCTATTTTCGAGCCTTCTCTCCACAAGTGCGGTCGACGGAGGTACGAAGTTCGCGCTGGAGGCGGGACAACTGACATACCCCCTGCCATTCTCAACCTGCCAGGGTCTATAAAAGCTAGCCCTTGATCAAAAGGCTGGCAAACGCCAGGTTTCAAGAATCAAGTGGGCTTTCTGTCGACATAGTCGGAGGGATGCCTGGTTGCAATCGATTCCGTCGATCGCACCGGGGTACGCGGTTGTGTCGTGGCGTCTGCCCGCTTCCGGAACCTTGGGACGCTCCTTTCCTCGGGCTGGTCTCGGGGACTCGCTGGGTCACGTGTCGGCCTTCTATTTTGGGAGGCGTCCTTCCTGTACTCGCGGAGTAATAGCCCTCAGACTGCTCGTAAGAAGTAGTATTACAACCTACGTCTCTTTTTTTTTCCTTTTTTTTGTATAAAACGGTTAATAATGAGGGTTGTTTCAGGATGGCTGGGTGGGTAGTTGGTTATTCTGCAAACGTGAATGTGCTACGCCCAAGAAATGTGGATAACAGTGAGGAAAACTAATACCTTTATTTTTCTTTCAAATTACATAGAAAAAAAAAAAGGGGGGGGGGATTATCTGCCGGAATCTGGAAAATTCGGTACGACACGTAACTAAATGTGCGTTGATAAAGAAAAAAAAAATAGATGTCAGTCTCCGCTGATGTGGTGAGAGCAATCGGTACTTATTTCGTAGAATTCGGTACCTTCCAGTTGGCGGTTAGTCTGTAACTATATACTCTCGTCTCACCCTAATAGCCACGGACTAACCGCAAAGGCTACAAGTGCGAGCGTGTAGCTTTCCCTCGTGCTCCCGCTGCGCGATCGCTCGCGCAGCCTCGGTGAGTATACATCGTTTCAGGTTAAGCCCAGACGGAGCCGATGCTAGGCACGCGAGCTCCGGGCTTTCAGCGTCCCCGCCAAGCACGCGCGCTCGTGCAGTGCAAGCATCGTTTGGGCCACGTGCTCGCGCTTGTGGCATCGGTTGCGTCTGGAGTCAAACTGAAACATAGTCCGCGTTGAAGAAGAGAAGCGAACTATAACAGTGGCGGTTTCTGTGAGTGCGTGCGTGCGAGACTGCACGTGAGCGTGCGTGCGTGTCGGCGCAGCGGACGCGAGCCTGCCCCTCGAGCGGCGGCGGCAGTGCGGTGAGCGGCGGCGTGGGGGGCTCCTCTGGGCTGTTGCTAGGGCGTCCGTCGGCGTCGACCTTTGCGGCCTCGACGATCCGTCGCTCGAGCACGTAGGCTGCAACGCTCTCGCTCCGGCGTCCGCCTCCGTTGCGCTCTGCCGCCTGCCCCGGGACCTTTCTCGGAGGATACTCGTCTGTCCCGTGGCTACCGAAGCCTGTCCGGTTCCGTGCTACAGCCGCCTAGAATTACGCAAGCAAATTTTTAGAAGTTACTTTTTTTTTTTTTTTTATTTTTGGTGATGTCCGCGGGTCCGCAAAGAAATATCTGTGTTTTTTACTTTTTGTTATGTACGCTGATTTTCATAGAAGGACAGCAACGCTGGACTGTCGTTGGACGTTGGTTAAAGTTCTGCCAAGCATATAAACCGGGAGGGGCTGTAATTAAACCACGAACGCGTGAATACTCGCGACGGGCAGTGAACTTGGAACCGAGGGATTCCCAGCCAGAGATCCCGCGGAGCTGGGCTGAGCATTTTTCTTTCTTTATCCTAACTAAGCTGAGCAGGTGCGTGGGAGGAGCGAACGGTTGCTTCGTAAAGTGAAACAAGATACACTAGGACAAATGGGCAACATTGGCGCTATCTATATCGGTTCCCCTCAATGCCTTCGGTTTGCGTATGACTAGATCGACTGAAGGTCTCGTACTATTTGCTATATTACATCTGTCTGTGAGAAATGGTCGCTTATAACATCGTTAGAATTGTTTCAAACCCGTTGCAAGAAGTGATGGGGAAAAAAAAAGAGGAAACTATATGCAGATGAGAGGCGTTCCACAGCTGTGCGATAGATGGCGCCGGCCAGTTATCTCGTCTGTATCTGTACACTCCACTCCACCGTCACACGAATTGTATCTTTCGATTGTGGTGAATGGTAGATGAATACTTGTTCGATTTAGAATCCTTGGCATAGGTGGCGCAAGCTGCCGCCCCATTAAAAGGGTTCAGGGGTATCCATCCATCCATCGTCGTAAGTTGTCACAAGACCGCTTATGACGGCGGAGGGTTTTATTGAGGTATTGAAGTCCGTGTGGTTTTCTAATAAACTTTCGGTTGCGAGTGCGCTTCGTGTTGTCGTTACCTTCTTCACCATGTCCCTGTCCTTCGGCGCTTCTATCCAGTCATGAACCAACTGCAACTGAACTTTTGGCTCCACACGAGATTGCAACACAGTCGGTCACTCCAAACGCAAATGTCTGAATTGGAGCCACTACGTCAGCTACTCTTCAGATAACAATTCAACCGTTTGTGTGCCTAAAATCACCAATAACCAAGGCGTCCTGAAGCTTTACCTCAAATCGGAGGAAGTGATTTTCCGTCCTCTATAGAAATGCGTTCAGTGGGCCAAAAGAAAAAAAGGTAGAAAGTCAAAAGCCTGACTTTCGTTACGAAAATTTGAAAACACAGCGGACTATTTCGTACATCCTTCCCTTCGTAAACTCGCTGCCTTTGCTCTGTGATACATCCGCGGACCCCGCAGCGCGTCATCGGGCCCCCGCAGCGCGTCACCGGGCCCATACGAACGTCACACGACACCGGAGCTCACTTAATCCCTTCACCCCTAAGCTGACATTGTGGTGGAAGCTACGCGCTTGCCGGACCAATCTGCCGCCCCCCTTTCATCACCTCACCTCATTCTCTGCGCGTGGGTGGGTATGCGCGAGAGAGCGTGATCACGTTTGCAAAAGTGTGGCTGGCCCAAGGAGCACGTAGCTTCCACAGCACTGTCAGCTTCGGGGTGAACGGGGTGGGGAAAGCAACTTTTGCCTGAGTTTTGAGCGACGGCTAATCTTCTAGGGGGACAATGGCTGTGTCCGGATTAGACAAACGAGAGTCCGAGCAAGAGGGGACTCCCCCTTTCTGTCTTCTTGAACTGTTTGTATAATGCGCGATTTATGAGTTGAGGAGGAAAGCTAAACGGGAAAAAGTTGGAAAAGCGTTAAAGCGGTTGGTGACGATATCGTTTGAGCTTGCTATGAGCTCCCGTAACTATTGCCGATTGCGACCGCTCTGCGCTATGCACCGAAATGACGGCGCCCACAGGCAGATACGGGAATGGAGTGCCGTATATGCTAAGCTCGTTAGAGAGGTTTAGTATAGCGTTCCGATACCTCCGATAAGGATATCCGATAACGACGCGATGCATGCGCAAAATGCGGCGGCGGAGTATCGGCTATTGTTATCGGAGTCATCGGAACGATCGCCTAAATGTCTCTATTTGCTGCCTCTATAGTCTGAACTAAGGTCACCGGATCCTGAGAAAGTAGCACCAGGTCCCCCTATGGTCGCCATTTTCGCTCATGAAATGAGCAATATCTCCTTGACCTCTCTGTTCTTGGTGAGCCAATCTAAATTCGCTGGTAACGGCTAGCTTTCTAGAGACGTTTCTTGTATACCGTGAGTTTGCTAGCCACGCAGTGTCGAAACAAACGTACACCTTCGTAGCGCCACCAGCCTGACGCATTGAAAAATAATTTTCTTATCTTCCAGTACGCAAGACGAACAATATCATTGTAAGATATCCGTGGAGATGTGCGTGATTGATAAGTTGATTGCATACACAGCGCCAAAGACGTTTATATCGGCGAGGAACGCCTTCAGTACGCTGTTTCTCCATGGCGATCTTGGGACGACATGTTTTCTAACGGCCCCTCTCGAAGCTTCGAAGGGGCCGAAATGGCGATTGCCATGGCAACGGACACGGATCAGCCAATCACCTTCCGAGGTTTTGGTAGCCTGTATGTTAGCATCTGTTTCTGTCCGGCTGGGCGGGCAGGGAAGACACTGGCGCTACTTTCCCAGGATCCAGTGACTTTTGTCTGAACGAACCTTTGGGTCTCGTGCCCCATTTTCGTGTCTTGGGTCGCCCATGTCGCTGTGTCTGTGGCGGCCGTCTTGCTGAACTGGCGCCGTGTTCCGTTTCAGAGTGCTGTTGCTGCTTCCACGGCCCGTGCGCGGCGTTCAGCGTGCTGCACCCGTGCCAGCCGGGTACTGGTTCGGACCGCCAGGCCGTCTTCTACACGCACAGCGTGGTGAGTTGCCGTGTATCCAACGGTCGGCCGCCGTCACACGCGCTAGATGGCGCCAGCCGCCGCCCGATTTAAAGGGTTCAGCCGTATGCTTCCATCCATTCGACTGTACTTGATACCTAAAATTAGTGCCCATGTTTTTTTTCTACCCTTTTAGGTGAGCGCGTTGGTATGCTGTAAAAGCTTATTTATATACAGGGCAGAACACGAACAGCACTGCGCGTCATTTTATCTCTGGCGGGATGAGCTAGGCAGGCGTGCTGGTTGTTAATCGACATACTAAAAAACCCGAGATGGAGCCAAAAAGTAGGGACGAACACAACGTCTCAAATTGAGACGTTTCGTTTGTCCTTCCTTTTCACCTCCATGGCGAGCTTCCTACGCGCGCACACACGCAAGACTAAAACCGCAACGTCACGACGCGCTTTTGCTGCCTTTGGTTGGATTAGGCCGCCATGACACACCCGCGCAGGAATGCCAAAGGCAGTGACGTTGCGCTTTCGGCGCCGATGGATTGATCGCATCGGCTCCTATTCTCGGCAGCGCCCCTCCACTAGCAAGGTCGCAGCACTCTGCTTTCTCCGTCACGTACGGGGAGGGGGCTAGCGCAGATTGGGGCACGAATACTGCGTCAGCGTTCGGCTGAAACCTCGTGTCCAATCGAATGCGTGGGGCCCCGTTGCCGAATGGGCGCCGTTTTAAGGTTACGATGTTCCATGGAGGTAGGTAGTCCACGCGCAGTCTTCGATTACGGGACACACCCCGCTTCACCTTGACGTCAGAGCGTAGTCGAGGCTATACGCAGGCACTCAAAACGCAAGGTCGTTCACTGCGCTTGATTGATTTACCGGATGACAGCCCACACGCGTGGAAATACGATTGCCGTGACGCTGCACATTTGTCGCCGCTCGATCGAACCCATCAGCTCGTAGCGTCGTCTTCTGGCCCCTCGCGTATGACGTGGAGAATGGAGCGTTTTTGGCCTTGCCATTTACGAGGTGTTGGTTCACCGCGTCGTGCCGTTCCGATGTCGGCGCGTGCGAGTTTCAGCCCCCCTCGGCAGTTTGACAGATGACGGAGTCGGTGCGTGCCGCGGCCTTGTGGCACGGAGCGGCCCCCCTCTCTCTCTCTCTCCGGGCGAAGAAGAAGCTTCCAAAATAATCGATGACAAGTGCGCCCGCAGAAAATAACCTGGGCGCGTGCCGAGTTGGGTGCCACTGGGCGCACCGCTTTCCGCCTGTACGCTGGTGTGACTGACCGGGCCGGAATGCATCCCCTCTCCCTCTCCCTCCTTTCCCTCCTCGCCCGGGCTTCATGCCGCACCGTTCGGATCAGTCGCACGCGGCTCCAGCCAGCTAATATATCCCCGCCGTGATACACTTCGTTTTATCCAGCGAGCTCCGGCGCTCTACGGCGAGAAGATGAGGGAGAGGGGCGACGGGGCGCCCGGTGTCGTCACAGCGCCTACATCTGACTGCAAGGGTCGACTCGACGCAAAGGCGCCTTTGTCTCTATACTCGTGGTTTGAACGCCAGCGTCCGGAGTTGGAACTACGCGAGGCACACTGCGAGGAGCAGACGGCGCTCTTTCTCGCTCTGATTGGAAGGAGACATTGGACAGACAGCTAGCCTTTGCTCACTAATCATTTAGGAGTGAAATCAGGCGTGGATGATTTCACCCATAGCCTCCTATATACTGGCAAAGCCTGGCAGGCGGCCACGAGAAGCGGCCGCCGAAGTGGAAAAGGTGGAGCGGCAGGCAACGGATGAGAGGAGAGCCACGTGACTGGCGCCCCGCTGCGGCGAGACGCTGAACCACACTTTTCCCGAGCGAGCGAGTGTGTTTCGGGTACTTGCCGATGCAAAAGCTGTGTGCTGACATCCAGGTTCCCCGAGAAATGGTTCCTTGATGCTCTGTGCTCTCGCGCTCCAAATCTGCGACCGCTCCCCCTATGGCTTCGTCGTCGAACTGCCAGGCTTTGTGTGTATACAGGAGGCTATGTTTCACCTAATGCGACCTGACTATACCGTTTCTGCTTCGTCACCGCCGTCACGTGACACTTGGCAGTGTATATTTTGGAACTCCTTGTCGAATGCCACCTCGAGCTGGGATTTTTTTCGGATACTAGAGAGGCATACAGCGTCAATAACAGCGTTTTGCTACACAAGCGCGCATCCTTTCATTTATCGCAGTCCACGGTAAGCCGCCGTCTGCTAGCTCGGCCTCGGTCCCAAGCTTCTTCAGCGCGTCATTTTGTATTCCGTTGGCGCCGTGTAAACGTTCCCACGGGCGAGGACAAGAAACTAAATAGCTTGGTCAAGTCTCGCATGAGCGCGGGCAGGCATTTTCTCCATTCTCTGTTTCTCTCCAGTTTGGACGGTTTCAAATATCTCGCTGGCTGCTTTATATGACATTCGCGCTTCCTCCTTATCTGCGTGTGAATAACTTCGGCGCGAAGGTTGACGTTCCTATGCGGTGGCGATTATTTATTCGATGCGCCAACGGCGTGCGCGTGATCCCCTTTCCTTTGCTTCCCATTTCGGCCGCCAGGCCGCGACAATATGCGCGGTTTTAGCTGCACGCTTGGATGGGCGGTAGGTCCCCCGCTTCTTTCCTTCGTGTCTTTTCCGCTAGGTGGCGTATCCTCCTCCTCTGGAGTTGCGATAGAGAGATTAGGTACAGGTTAAGTGTTGCTATTACTAGTCTGCTCACATCGGCTCCACCAAAATCGCTTTTTTTATTTTTTATTTTTATGCGCGCGATTGGTTTAACTGTGGCTATCAAACCTACAAAGACGACGAAGCGCCGCGACGGTGCAGTTTTGCCGCTCCTCCGTCGGCTCCGTCGTATGTAGCCTTGACTGCGGTCGGGCCCGAAGTGAAACGTATCTAGCGTTGGGGACGCCTTCTTATCGCGCCTCTCGAAGCCGTCGGAAAGAGAAATGTTGGCTCTGCTAATCTTCGTTGGATGCGCGGCGCAGTAGCTGCATGCAGGCGTCGCGTCCTCCGCGTGGGCGCAGCAGGTGCCTTTTTCTTGTCGAGCAGCAGCAGCAGTCGTCTCCTGCGGCCAGAAGGGCTGCGGGGGTTCACAGACCTCACGCGGGCCGTGACGTAGTCGTCGGGCGCGACGACTAGCCTTTCTCGGCCGTTCGACGTAGTACCGCCAGACAAAGGAACAAAAAGCAGGCTTAGGACTGAAGAGTCGGCAGTGCTACCGGCGGTGGGTGTGCACAGCCACCCGAAGAACCGTAGTAAAAAAAAAAAAAAGAAAGTCTGGGTCCACGCGGAGCGTTACTAATTTCCCCCATTATGTGAATAATTAAGATATGTCTAGGTGCATTTCAAATTAGATGTGTGTTACCATATCAAGACGTACGCCCTCCAAAGGCCAAATGCATCGCTTCTTCCTCGGACAATCAAATCCCGTACGAGCTACTTCGCGCAACGTATGGACAATGCGCAAAACTTCAATGAAAGAATCATTCGTGAATATGGCAGGGTTGGCGGCTTTTTGGAACACCAAGCGCTCGCTGCCTTCCACCGTGCTTGGACTGCACGCTCGAAGCTCGCGAGACGCCGCCGCTGTCTAAGGTGCTCTTCTGGAGGCGGGACAAGTGGAACTCTCTTCCCTACCAGTGACTGTAGTCGTCGGGTGTTTCGGCGAACGTCGGAGACGGCGCCTACCCGTACGGGTTGCGAAACCGGGGATTTCGCCAGCGCGACCTTCGATCCGACGAGTCTCTTCTTTGCGCCGGCCAGACATTTCTTTTTATGTCCGCGATTCTTTTTTCTTTTCTTCCTCGCCTCGAAGGGGCGGTAACCTCGTAGTAGGTCTATGTCTGTCTGCGCGCGTGTGTATGAAGGCACTTAAGTGGATCGAAGAGGACGACCGCTCGCGCAATCTCAAAGTGTCGGCCGTTTCGCCTGTCGATGGGGACGCGACGAGCCGCCCCAACAAATCGGTCACGTGACACTCGCGCGGCGTTTGATCAGTTACGATGGCTGGTATATTGCGGTCTATCGTCAGGCGAAAGGAGCACGATATATTCGTCGGTCCACGGTTTCAGTTCGACGGAAAAAGAAAGGCGTATTTGAACGTCGGACGCTTTGGAAACTCGCGTGATTCGTCACGGTCCGAGGAAGAGATGCGCCTCACGAATGTGCTGTACTTCTGTGTTGAAGTAAAAAAAAAAAGAAAGAAAGAAAGAATAGAAAAAGGCAGATAACTGCGAGCTGAGAGAGAGATCTCGAGGCCGCCGTCAAGATTGCCGCCGCGTTGCCTCGGCGGCCACTTTCCCCTGCCGCGGTTTCTTTCCCCCAAGGTCGTCGCGTTCCCACTATTCCGGGGAGCGAGAGAAAGTGGTGATTTATGATGTCGGCTTCTCCGCGCTTCGCGAAGCCGCGCGCACACGCCACGCAAGACCGCTTTGTGTCGCGTGCGGTGCCTGCCGCATCATCCGGCCGGGCCTATCACCGCGGAGAATCATCCAAGCCCGTTATCTCTCTACTCCGTTTCAAGTCCGACCGATCGCTGTGTATGATTGATTTAGTTGGTGAAAGCAAACAGAGGATGAGGATCACGGCCGAAATATTACGTCGAAGTGAAGCCGGGTACTCAGCGAAACCCGATTTTAAAGATTCTCATCTCAGTTTGAGATTCTCGTAATCTCAAATTCACAAAAATATTGCCCTTTGAGTGAAACGGAAGATAGGGAGGGTTCGCGTGTCCACACCTTCCCAGCGATGATCATCCCTGCCAGAAATGCCCAGTGGCGGGGCTGTGGCCGCATGCTGTCTGCTGCGCGTGCCCGAAAACGCATTCCAGAACTTATTAAACAAAAAAAATGGCAACACGCAGTAGTCGATTATATGAGGGGGTCCGTAGGCCTATCGCGTGGCCGCAGTGATGAAGTCAACGAACGGCGTGGAAAGAGGAGTGAAGGTCATCACCGATGGCTGCGTTCGTGCATGCAGACGCGACTCGTACCGCAGCACGTTCCCCTGTCCGCTATCGCTCGGGCTCCGATATGCGGACGCGTCCAATGGCACGCTCCTCTGCGCTCTCGCAGGAACGGTTGCCTGCGACAACCCCTTCTCGTCCGTCCTCCTCCCTTCACGCGCACAGCGTGTGGCCTTCTGACGAGAGGTAGGGTTGCGAACACGGAGACTGCTGCGTTGAACCTCGAGCTCTGTCCCTCTTTGGCGTTTCCCTGGTGCACGTCCAAGAGCATCGGGCAAAGAAAAGCGGGACAAGCCCCGATTCCCACAAAGCTCTCTGCTCGCCGTGATTGGTGGTTTCCTCCTCTCTGCTCGCCTCCTCTCCAGCGTCCGCTCTGCTAAAGCGGAAAGAGAGGAGGGCTTCGTGGGACGATCTTGTCGTGCTTTTCTTAACCTTCTGCTGAATTTGATACGTCAGCTTCAAAACCCAGAAAGGACGGGACAAGGCAAAACAGCTGACTAATAACTTGCTTTAGCACACTTCTGTCAGTTCAAGCTGACCCATCACCAGTTCGTACCGACTGGCGCAACCAAGGCCTGTGACCGAGTTCAGCTAGTACTATGTTCATTCAGTCACAAGTCCAAGTTGAGCGCACTGATGCACCGCTCGCGTTCAATGAGTGCCCCGCGTTGGCCTTGTTTATAACGCCGAAAATTCAGCGCGACTTTAGTACGTAGGCGTTGTGGCTGAGAAGGCCCAGGCCTGTCCTCCTCTAACGTCATCACGAGCGGTAGAGGAACGACTGTCGGACGAGTGGATTCACGCAGTGCGTCTGGCTCGCATCGCCGGGGGCACGTCTTGCAGTGTCTCACAATGAACGCAACGCTAGCAGACGGCGACGCCGAGATGCTCGCGTCTGGCGCTTTGCAGCATATATACAGCTGTCGACGAGACAATCAATAATAATCCCCAAAGAACAAATGACAGAGGACAAACATGAATCTTGAAAACGCAACTAGGTGACTGGTGCGCACTGAAAAAATCCGCCTGGTCCTGGTATGAAACGAGGGACCTCTCCATTTTCATTGGGCCGCTCTACCAGCTCTAGAGCAAACGGGTTTCATCAGCTGCCACCAGTCTAACACCAATTAGGGTGAACGGCCTGCATTTTAAGGTTATTATGTTAATGCAATTAATGCGAAGGTGCAGGCGAGCTGGACAGCATAAACAATAATAGTCCTTGTAGAAGGGGAGCAAAGGGGACGACGGACAACACAAATCTCCCAAACACGGCTAGGTGACTGGTGCGCGCTGAAAAGCCAGGACCAGGCGTAGTTTTGCAGCGCGCACCGGGTCACCTAGCTGTGTTTGGAGATTTGTTTTTGTCATTTGTCCCCCTTTCCAGGGATTATTATTCTTTATTCTGTCCAGCTCGCCTGCACCTTTGCATTAATTTCGACGAGAGTCTTTTACGTGCGTCTGCCCTGCTTAGACGGTCTCGTGGCCTAGACAGACTCCTCGTGCAAACGCGGTTTCTTTCTTCTCCGCTACCGTCATTACTTCGGCTATCTCAGACGGTCGGTTTTCAAATAGTCGTCGACGAAACACGTTTCTTTTTTCCCCGCTATCGCAATCGGGCAGGCACACGTGTGTGGATCAAAGTGGGTGCGAAAGGTTTTCTCACGCGGCGGCATCTCTTTTTTCTTCGTGGAGGATTAAGAAGGAGAAATGAACTTAATTCCGCCTAGATGCCACGCTGCGCTTGGTGCGGCACGTACGCCTGGAACTGCTACCTCGTATGTCATTAATTTTATTTCCTTTTTCGAATCGTTGATTACGGTGTGCATGTGTCGTTTGGGCTTGCCTCAATTTAATAATCGCAACGCTTTTACTTTTTTTTCTTTTTTTTGCGATTGGTTGGTTTGTCGTCGCGAACCTCTTTCGAACCTAAAGGTTGAACCTTCGAACTCCCATCGATACACAGAATTTGTTACGATGATAGATAGCGTTCTCCCTAAGGAATTGATAAAAACGAAACTCCATTCAGCTAGATATTTTTTAGCTACAATTGTTTCGAAAAGAGAATCATCGTACGTAATACCACCGTAATATTCATTCTTAAAAAAAAAAAGTATTTTTTTTATTTGTAGGTTGTGGCATTGCGTCGTCGACATAAAACAATTTGTAAAATGGTGGGAAAAAATGCTGACAATTTATTTCGCTAAAGAATGCTAACCCACGCTCGAAGGGAGGGTTTTTCGGACTCTTGGGTCGAGAAAATGATTTGTGTGAAAAGAAGCGCCGGAAACCTTGTCGATGATTAGAAAAAGGGTCGACTGTTATCGTCTTATGGCCATAGCCTGTTATGGCCTGAAAAGTAGCGATTACATTCGTTTCGTGGCAACACAAAGTTTGTGAAAATGTAAGGCGCACTGTGCCGAAACCGCTAGCGCAACGCTAGCAGGCGATAAGAATTTTTCGTACTGCGCGCGCGCACCGCTAGCCTTTCTCTACAGCTTGGCTAACGGTGAAAGCCTGCGTCCCCAGCGAGCCAATCAGCATGTCGGAGCGAGACACCTGACGACGTACCGTTGAGTGCACTTCACCTGCGAAGAGTTGTCACGCCTCTGATTGGCTCGAGGGCCGGTAGCGCTCGCAGGACAGCGGAAACGATCTACGAAAACTCCTGATATCTGCATATCGGACGATCGGATAACAGACGATATGCGATCGCTACGATCTGTCCGCCATCTTGATGTGAATCGGCGCCCCTGCGCGGCCAGCCGCAGCGGCAAGTTGGGCAAGGCTCGTTGGAGGCGATACGGCAGCGCCAAAATGGCTCATCCATCTGTCTGGGCGCGCGCTGCTGCCCGCCTGGGCTGACCTTGGGGTACGGTTCTCCCCTGCCGTGGCGCCGTTGGCCGGCTGGTTTTTACGACACGCCGACCTTGGGAAAACCGGAACCCCCGGCGCACGTTGCGGGCTGCGAGAGGGCTTGCCGCCGTGCAGGGTTGCGCGTCGTGCTGGTTTAATTTCGGCCGCGCTCACCACTACTGTCCTCCGCCTCACCCCACGACGGACCGCAGCCGACGCTACGAGCCATCCCAGCCGCTCCAGCGCTGCGGCCCTGAGTGAAGGTCACGTGACACGCGGCATTACATTGGCTTGATAGCTCGTAGCGTCCTCTGCGGTCCATCGTTAGGTTCAACGGAGTATGCCACCACCACCGGTCCACCAAATATACCGAGAGAAACTGAAGGGAGGAGGAGATCAGAGCGTGCGGCGACGTCAGAAACGCCGAGCTCTGATTGGCAGGGTTAGTGGGTAGACGAAAGAGGCCAGCTACCTTTGTCCCTACCCATTGCCCCCTTCCCATCAAGAGTGAACAAGAGCCAATAGGCCAGTGACAAAAATACAAAAAGACTGAATTTCAAGCGTGCAATGAATTATGGGAATGCTCCTCCCTGCTCCCGGACCACTCTGAACAGTCGGCCACATGGCACTGAGGAGAGCATGAAGTTGCTGTTTTGTTGTCCGCCACAGCTGGGTCTATGCAGCCAGTTCCCAGAATCCCTGTGGTGGCTGTATAGAGTGCGCTACACTTGTTTCAACAGATCTATCAGTAATTTCTGTAACTGTTTGTGCTCGAGCGAGTGCCCTCAAGTGTTCCCCTGTCGTCTGTGCAGCCCCTGAGCCAGTGGACGAACAGAACGTGCTGGAGTGGCTGGCGTGCATGAACATGCTCGCTTACAGTGACATTTTCAAAGCAAGGAGGTCAGCGGAGCGACCTTCCCTCCCTGGACAGGGAGAAACTCTCGGTAAGTTAGCAACCTGTCCTTCCTTTTTCTTCCTCTCTCCCATTATTTCTCTCGTTTGGGAGAGGACACAGAAAGATCCACCACTACAGTCTAGTGATTGAGGATGTGTCGTGCCAATACATTAGTTCTTTGGTTTTCACAACTGAAATGACAATAGAATGCCTTCAGTCAGAGTTCGATTTGCAGTGAGCACAGGATGCGGGTTATGTTTTTAATTTTGATACCCCTAGTTTTTGCACGAGAAAATGGGGGAACAGGTCGAGCTTTAACTGAACTCTGCTCCAGAGAGGAAGGTCACCATGTGCTATGAAGAGAAAGTTGTGCCATGGCATAAGAAGCTGTGTAGAGAGTGTACAGTTTTGCACATGCTGTTCCAGGACAGCTAGGCACACATCTCAGATGCTACTTAGGTTATGTTTGTTTCCACTGACATGATGTACTCTTGGGAGTATGTGCATTGGCTTAGCTGTGTTCCCTTTCAATATAAAGGCCCGTTCACACTCTGGCGACCGAGTACGACCCAGAGAGACCAAACCGGTTTTTAAGCCTCTTGCGATCTCTTAGGACCAGCTCCTCTGTAGCGCATCCGGTCCTAAAACCGGTCTCGTCTCTCTCGGTCGTACTCGGTCGTAAGAGTGTGAACGGCGCTAACTTGGCAAAGAGCAAAACAACAGCACCTGTGAGCCAACCAGAGAGGTGAAACAAAACAAACAACAGCCCTCCACAGGAGGAGTGCATGCCAGTGGCATGTTGTCCCGTGATTCACTCCAAAACACTCATTGGTTCATTGGGGCTTTAGCTCTTGCCATTTTCCGCCTTAGACTGAAAGAGACCATATCTGCTGCTTTAATTTTTTTTCACCACGAAAGCAAATTTCGTTAGGTTTGGCCGCACCTTAGTACTACACATTGGCCAGAAAAACCCATTTTGTTACGAGACCCAGCTTTCAAATTGCACTTGGAGTGCCTCATGTGCCAAATGTTTCTCAAGTGGGGGGCATAAAAGCGACTCAAAGATGCTTAGCATAAATAGTGCAGCCACATTCACAATCTCTTCAGTGTAGGACCAAGCTTCAGTATGTTCAGACACCCTCTGCATTGTAAAATCCTGTAGGGACAATTTGTAGCTTTTTTGGAACCTGCTTGAATCTAGCTAGGCCGGCCCTTCTCACATATTTGTAGACTGTCGACAAGCTGTAAAGTGGTTTCCACCTCCATTCTGCAAGCAGATAAGTTTTCCCACTTGTGGCACTCGTGTTCAGACTTCTGATGTAGCCCACAACTCTTCAAGGCTCCGATTTGTAGCACCGCCGTCCACAGTTGGCATATATCTGGATGCGGTGCGTTGCAGCCGGGCTGGCGCCAAATTGATTTTGAAACATTGGCCGCTTCCTCCTTCCCTCCTTCTGTTTGGGCTCGCTCCAAGTAGCCTGGAATTCCCCTTTTTTTTTTCTCTCTCTTTTTGCCAAACCTGCCATGCTCCACACTTTTCATTTTGGTTCCACTCAAGCCAAGGCTTTTTTTTTCTTTTGGTTTTCTTTGTACATTAGTGAGCTGGCATGAAACTGTTCTTTGCTTTCCAGTCTTTGGCAAGAAAGCATAAGTAGAGGAGGGGGTGGTGGGGCAATGGGGAAGGGTTGTTTTGGATGGGGACTAAAAAAAGAATTCTCTCGACATTTTTTGGTTGGCGTGTCGGTGGTTCGGGTCCTCTTATTGGAGTTGAGAATAATTCTCCCCTGGTACCAGGCCTGTGGAGGCCTTTTGGGCTTCGCTGTTGCTTTGTGTGATGCTCAAACTTGTCGGTTATGTGCGGGGTCCTTCATTTTAGAAAACTGGAAATTTGCAATCTCCCGACCAAACAAGGCTCGTAACCCTCTCTGGTCCAAAATGTAAATTTTTGAGTGGACGAATCCTCCTCATAAAGTATGGACTTTATGGTTATGCTATAATAATCCTAAGTAAAGACGGCAACTTGCTCTTTGCTTAAATATATAACGGCACAACCAGAAAACCTTGAATTTTGGAATCACCAACACAACTTTCGTAATACAGTTGGGAAAAAAAAAAAAAAGTACAACAACTTGTCTGTTACGTCACTCCACCACATCAGTGGGACTTTTTCGGTGTTTCACGCACAAGGAATAAGTGTTCCTCTCATGTTTTCCTCTTGCTTGGCTCTCCGCGAGCGTCCAATGCTTGCAGTTATCACGTGAACGCATGCCTGTTTTAAGGAGTAGGTTGGTATGTCTGAAGTGTGAGTAAAAGTGGTTCTTTGCCTGCCTTTCTTTGCAGAACATGGGGATCAAAGAAGAGACTTCGCAGACTGTGTTGTTGCGGTGCATCGGGGAGCTCTGCCGTGGATCAAACACGGTATGTGAGCTCTTCCCGATTCCTTTGTGTGTTCTGGAAGTTGTGTCTGTGTCACCTAACTTCGGTCTTCCAATTTGAGCAGCGGGAAAGAAGGGGGGGGGGGTCTTATTTTTGAGCAGTAAGCTTTGATGCGCTTGAGGAGCAATAAAGTGACGCGTTCGTTTCAATAAGACGGAAAAGGGTGTTTAGCAGCATCTGTTTCATATTTTGCAGGCAGTAACACATAAACACGAGTGATGATGATCAATGTTTAATCAGAGAAATAATTATCGTGACGTAACTGTCACAGGTGCCTGGGCCGAAATTGGCCAGAGATGAAAGGAGACGAAATGCCTATCAAACAAAAAATATTGTTTAGACGTGAAAACTAGAAACCCTAGTGACAGTGCGGGGGAATATGAGAGTGTTGACTCACGGTGAACTTGTCTGTTCCTGCAGAGCTCCTGCTGTGAAGAGGAGAGGAATTTCCTAAGCTCCTTGCTGAAGGAAGATGGTGAGTGCCATTCTGCACCATCTTTGTGTGGGGATCGTACAGTGTTGCCCTTGGTGACAGTATAGAATGTCTGGATAAACTCCGAAAGATACTCGAAGCAGGGCTAAAGTTTCATCGCCTGCATGGTTGAGCATAAATGTCACGAGTTCTGTTTGAGCAGCCACTCTCAAACGTGGAAGGCTGATGAATGCATAAAGGAGAAAACCTTGTTTCAGGGGTCATGCTCCTCAGTGTCAGAACTGACAAGTTAATTTGTAATTTTTGGGTATCATTATTGAACGGGGACCCGACTGCAAACAACTTAATAATTTTGCGTCGCAAGAATGACGTTGAAACCAAGTATCTGCCACATCGCTGCTCTAATTGACTAATATTTGCAGTTTAGTCCACATGTTGCTGTGTTAGTCGCCAATAAAAACACTTGAGACCAAATTTTTTTTTTAGTCTCATTCTTCTTTGCCTTTTTGTAGTTCTACCTTTTGTGGTTTGTGCCTATGATCACTATTCACCGGCCTTCCAGTGACCTTTAGCTACAACACAGAGAGTGGTACGGGCAAAGACAAGTAAAAGCAGGAAACGTGACATGTGCTATTTGTGTTACAGCACTTGTCCTCTTCCACTGGTCCTTGTCTGTAGCACTATTTGTGTTCTTGTTTTCTTAACCAACAGTTAATAGTGGTACTTTCGGTGACCGACGATCTGTCTGCCGTGCTTCTTCCAGGAACGGGGGCACAGCAGCAGCACCAGCTGGAGTGGCAGAGCTTCCCACCGGGCACCGAGCAGTGCGACAGCTGCCGCCACCTTCTGCGGGGCCTCGCCCACCAGGGGCTCCTGTGCCGCGATTGTGGCCTGGTCTGCCACCGGGGCTGCGCCGCCACCCGCGGGCTGCCGGCGTGCCGCGCCCAGTTTCTCCGCCAGCGGGCTGCCATCTTGTCCTTGGCCTCGCTGTCCCGCGACCTCACGACCCAGTTCAGTCTAACTGAGCAGTCCGCTCCCTCGTACCTCCTCCGCTGCATGCAGGAGATAGAGTGCCTGGCACACCTCAACTCCAACGTGGACCTCTACAAGGCATACGGCGCGCCCTGTCTCCCCGACCGCGTCCACGAGGTGGCGCTGGAAGCTCGCGACGACCCCACCAAGGCGGACCTGACGGGCTACGACATCCACTGCCTGATCGGGGCACTGAAGAAGTACCTCCGCGAGTTGGTGAACCCCGTCATCCCGGTACAGTTCTACGACCGTTTCCTCGAGGCTGCTAAGCACGGCGCCGAAGAGCCACGGAGTGTGCGTCTTCTTCAGCTAGTGCACCAGCTTCCGGCGCACCACGAGGCCACGCTGCGGAATGTGATGGGGCACCTAGTGCCGCCTCAGCCGGCTCCAGCACGCCCGAGGACACCAGGAGCCACCACTGGCGTTGGCGCACTCCCTCTGCTTCATCCTGCTGAGGCCGCCCTGGGAAGAGACTCTGCAGGCGGTGCGCAATGCCAAGCTGCATGCCCAGGTGCTTGAGACTCTGCTCCTCCGCGGTGACTGGGGCGGCGATGCCGGACTGGGCTGCTCCAGCGCTCCCGCCGCGCCGGCTGTCCCGCTCTGGCGGGCATGCTGGCGACTGCGCCGCGCCACGAAGCCTCCAGGAGGCCGAGTGGTACTGGGGCGACATCACGCGCGAGGAGTGTTCAGACAAGCTGAAGGACACCGCCGACGGGGACGTTCCTGGTCCGGGGACGCGCTTGACCGGGGCTCCGGGACTACACGCTGACCCTGCGTGTGGGTGGTAGCAACAAGCTCATCAAGATCTACCACCGGGCCGGCAAGTACGGCTTCTCGGAGCCCCTGACCTTCAACTCGGTGACGGATCTCATCAGCCACTACCGCAACGTCTCGCTGGAGCACTACAACAACTTCCTGAATGTGAAGCTGCTCTACCCAGTCTCCAAGTTCCACGACGAGGACCCGGACTCTGATGCGGAGAAAGTGAGCCAGCGGCTGATGGAGGTGAACCGGGAGTACCTGGGCAAGAGCAAGCAGTTCCGACCAGTTCCACGACCAGTTCAACCGGCTCAGCCAGGAGCTGCAGATCAAAAACCAGGCGCTGCAGTCGTTTGCCGAGGCCGAGGCCATGTTCATAGAGCAGGCAGACGTGCTGCGGCACTTCCAGAAGGAGGCCCCCGACCATGAGCTCAAGGGCTGGAGGAGAACGCGGCTCTTCTTCAGCGGCGGCTCAAGGTGCTCCGGGGAGAGTAAGGGCAAGCTGGCAGATGACGTGCGGGGCCGCCAAGCATTCTACAAGCAGCTGGAGCGGGAGATCAACGGCCTCAAGCTGGAGGTGGCCCAGGCAGCCAAGCAGCGGGAGAAGTGCCAGGCCTGGTTGCAGAGCAGGGGGTCAAGAAGGACCGCATCAACAAGCTGCTCCAGGACTCGTCCGGGGAGGCCAAGGAGACCGCCGGGTGAGGGTTTCTCTCGATGCCACCTAGGCCCCTGGGGTTCCTGCAGACCAGAGATGGTCTTTGTCTGGCCAAACCTACAGTCAGTGACAGGCTAAGAGTTTTGGAAGAAGCTCCACCAACCTTTCTCTACGTTAGCAGAGCGAATGCTGGAGAGGAAGCAGTTCCTTCTCCCACTGTGCTAAAGTTCAAAGAGGTGGGAGGAGCTTCCCCTGAACTCTTACCCTGTCACCGACTATAGACCGTTTCATTAGGGGCATAGTAGAGAGGGTAATAGAGAAAAAGATGCCCTCTCCCTTTCACCCCGCATGTCGTCTGCTCCGCCGAGTGGGCTGTACCTAGCATCCGGCTGGCGTGCAAACTCTGTTTAAAATCGCGTCATTTTGGAAATTTCAAGCGCAGATGCGCAGCTCTTGGTATGCCAGTTATCGTGTAATACTATGCTAGATAAAAAGACTAACAGGGTCCAATTGCGCTGTTACCTGTGTGCAAATAAAAAAAAATAGTGAAAACTGTATCAGATTGGCCGGTCTCTCCGGCGAAAAGTAAATCTGGTTGCTGTAGCTATTTTATTATACGAAGTTCGTACCGGTGTAGGCCTTTAAGCGACCGTGAGTGGAAGTCTGAAATAATAACTAAAACGTGCTCTCCTGCCGCAATACTGGCAGTAGTTGAGGGTAGTACTGCCGGCTGACTCATCTGCTATTTAAGTAACGGAAAAAGATATGCTAGTTGATCATTTACCGAAATAGAACAAGAGAGAGCTATAGGCTGATTTTGGAGTAGCCATAACTATTCTAAGAACGCGAACCACTTCACAACGGCAGCAACGAGCGAGAGTTCGATGTTCCGTACAGCCCGCCAGTACAGCCCAAAAATGGAGAATGGCAACCTCCCGGTTTGTAGTCTGCTAGCGGAGTCAGCACGTGCCCCCTCTCTCGTTTTACCCCGCCGAACCCTGCTGAATTTCCCGGATGTATGGAGAGGGCGCTGCTGTCGAACGAAATGGTACCGCTCAGAGAGCGCTAAATGGAATGGTCTATAGATGGCGTATTTCAACTTGATTTCTGATCTCGGGCCATTGAAGTTCCTGGATCTGGGAATCCAGCAGACTGAAGATGGCAGCCGCCTTCTGCG
>JAZHYW010015572.1:0-37145 GCA_037355805.1 Ixodes ricinus
CGCCAACAAGCGGTCGGCCTACAGGGACAGTCGAGGGCGGGGCACCAGAACACAGGCAAGGGGTGCCGTTCTTCGCCTGCTGTCGTCATAATTTGACCAAGGCCAAGCAAGGCCTCGCAGGGTCAGTCGAGGGGGGGGGGGGCACCAGAACCACAAGGGGTGCCGCTCTTCGCCTGCTGTCGTCATGCCTGCGACTACGGCCAAGCAAGCTCCCACGGACTCTTGCTGGTGGGACACGCCGTCGGCTCGAGATGAGTGGGATTTCTTCACGTACTGTTAACGTTCACGTGGTTTCGCGAGAGTTGATTTGAAAATGGTCATGAGACAGTCAACTTGTCGTGTCGGAGGAGCCGGAGGCGATCGCAATGCGCAGGCTCGAGCTCAGGTTGAGCATAGAATGCATCCAATTGGAGTCCGAGGACCGAATCGCTTTACGTAGTAATTCAGCTCGAACTCGAGGGCTCTATTCGGTCGAGCACTGGGTCGAGTGTACAGAGGGGGTCGAGGACGCACAGGCAGGGGACGATGAGCCGAGAGGTTTGGTCGCCAGACATGCAGAGGTATAACGTGTCCGTGACTCACCGTAAGGGTGTGTCGCAGGGCGACTCCAGAACTGTAATTGGAGCAGTAGTGATAATCCTGGAGCCACTTCGTCTGTGGTGTGCGCGAACGTTCCCACTTGACCGTAGAGCGACAAGGTGATTTCTCTGGCGCAGAACTGGAAGCATGGCGGTCAAACTAGCTGCTGGGACTTGTGCAGCAAGTGTACTTACACCGTCCTTTGTGAATTTTACTGTCTACAGTTGTAGAAGCCCTATAACAGTTCTAAGAGGCGAGGTGTAAGGGCGCGGTAGATAGCATACATGCTGTGGTGCTGCGCCGGCGGGTGTGTGTTATTTTATTATTTGTTTTCACCGTGACGCCGTCGTCTTGAATGTTTGGAACGCGCGCTATCCGATCCAGGCAGTCTCGTTTAGGCGCCAGCCAGACGGCAAGCAATGCACGGTACGATTCTACAAGGAATTTGGGTTTGGCGGTTGGAGAACTGACGAGGTGTTGTATTCACTGTCGGTCGGTTATTGGACAGGTGTGTTTTCTATGCTTTCTCCTTCGGTTTTAAAGTTATTGGTCGGTCGTGGCCAGAGGGAGAGAAGGACCTTTCCTACAAAGGCTCGTGTCGGGCGAGGGAAGCTTGATTCGGGCATGAGATAGGCGCGCTCGCGGACTTCGAGGACCACGCCAATGATGCCGGGTCCTTAGCTTTTTGTACGAGAAACGAAAGTGTAGGGTCAGTATTTATTAGCCCTAATATACACCTTGAAAACGTCAACCATCTAACGGCCCCTGGATTTGGCATCACCAACGGAAGACACCGAGGATCATCGTCATCCGACTAGTTCATTCCATCAAACGAAGAACAAAAAAAATATTTTACTCGCGGGGTGTCCATATAACTAGGTATGACTGTGTATCTGTTACGGACAGTTCATTTGATCACACAAATGTGCACTGAAGCAACTTCTGTGCCGTAAGAACTGCTTGAAACGTGTGCTGGCCTGCACTCCGACGTTGATACACTTCACCTTGTCGTCGTACGTGATTCGACCTTGCAGTGTTCTTACACTTTTCAAATATTGCGGAGCCTCCACGTGCAGGCGTTCGCGCGCTTGTGCACCTCGAACATCGATCAAAGATGTGCACGGCACTCTTTGCTTCAAAGTTCCATAAAAAGTTGACCGCGAGAAGATTTCGTCTCTCGTCACCGACATACTTTCACGCAATTGCGTAATCTCTCACAAAGAACCACTGAATTTGAAAGAAAACAAAATTGGGTGGGTGTGTTTATACAGCAGAACTTAGTCTGCCTCAACGGGCGACTTGTCTCCCACCTGTAGATGAGAAATTTAGACAGTGCAGAATCAACCGGTAGCCTGGGTCTTTAACGCGCATCACGTACTAGTGATACACGACCGCACGGTGGTACAATGCTCATCCAGATTGAAACGGGTAGGGGTAGGGATTGAGAACCCAGGATCCCTGGGTTCTGCGGAGCGAGCGTTCGCTTTACGTGCTCCGAGCTGGTGTGCGCTAGCCCACTCGGCCACCGATCCACCCAGTGAACCCGCAAAGACATTGTGTCGTCTGCTAGAAAGGCGAAACCGGTTGTGAAACTTTCAGGTTTTTATAATCGCTGGGGCGACAGAAAGAATTTATGATTAGATACTGAGAAAACACAATACTTAAAAAAATTGTTTAATTTGTTTTTTAGGCAACTTCTAATTTCCTTTTGAGACCCCACGCATTTGTCCATAACAACGGCCCTAACAAATGTTTGTTTGGAACACGCACAAGAATCATGTTGTTACGTCATCACTTACGGGGTCAGTGAACTGGATGATATTGTTCGAAGACGGAGTGTGAAGGGCTTCGGACTGAACTGGCAGCACGTGATCCATATTTCACATCTGCGACTCCTACTTTGCCGGGACCAGTGTCTCAGGCAAAATTGTTTAAGCGGAAATTCTCCCCCCCGCTCCACCGATATGGAGGAAACTTCTACGCTCAGACTACGGTGGAAGCCACGAACGAGTTGGACCATTCGTACGATGATACCTTTCCACGCTATCACTCTCGCCCACAACCCCGCGCGGAGAGCTGGGTCAGGTGATGAACGAGGAGAGGTTGATTCGTTTGGCGAGATCGTAGCTCCCACCGCACTTACAGCTTGGGGAGAACGGGAGATGGCGCTTCTTTTAACACGATAGCGTTTAGAAGCCTGTGTCGCAAAAATCCGACGTCTGCGTCGGTGGGACCAAAATATCCCATAATGCAACGCGCTCTGCCACGTCTGATGTCACACGTGGCTGTGACGTCATTACCCTATCGACCCTGCTAAATTTGGCGGTAAACTTTTCCGCTACTATTAGGGAAAATATTTTCCGCCAAATTTAGAAAAACATTACCCCACCAAATTTTGCGGAAAAGTATCCCGCCAAATAGAGCGGAACATTTTCCCGCTAAATTTAGCGGAACTTTTTACCGACAAATTTGGTGGGTACCCAAATGCCCAAAAATAAAATTGCATCACGCATCACTGATAATGTTTCATGTTTCATTAGGGCCGATGACCCTAATGACGCAACTGCCTAGGAGTGAGCATGGGCTTGCGCCACCAGGCTGAAATGACCATGAACTTCGCAAAGGGTGAACGGGGCACTGACATGGCCGATCCCAAACGAATGAAAAGAAGTGCGCGTGGGAAGAACAAAACAAAAGGACAAAAGCAGCGTGAGAGTGTGCGGCGCGGGAGAATCGAACCTGGGTGAGGATGCGAAGACGTCGGACCACAGTTGTCGGCCGGGCCTCAAGAGGTCCAACAACCAATTCTGCTGCTTCCCGACGCGTCTAGGAGCCAATCCGCCCTGGGACTGACCTGACCTCGTTGGGAGTAGGGACGGTTTCCAAACCTGGCGCCCAGCAAGAACGAAAGCTCCCGTTGCAAATCTAGATCCCGCCAACTCCAAAAGAAACCTCAAGACCGAAGCGCTCTTCGCCACCCGAATCTTCCCAACCCCATGGCATCTACACCAGCCGCGGCCAGTGATCTACACCGAACTGGTGAGCTGAGCCTAGCCCTCCTCCACTTGTAACTTTTGCGATCGTTTCTCTTCCTTGATTCTATATATTTCTCCATTTATGCTTTACTTTTATCGAATTATTTTTAGGGCCAATGAATTTTTATTTTGCTAACGATACAACTGTGTCTCGTCTAACTGCTTAACATCTATAAGTCACGAACAACACACCGACAACACCCACAGCTTCTGCCACCATTCACTGGAGCTCGATATGGCTTGCCGCATCACCTCCAAGGACGGTTAAAAAGCGAGATAGATGTCTGGTGTTTTGAATGCACCTCGGGCAGTACGCATGGACTCATAGATACCATTGCGTCTATACCCCGACTTTATTTGACAAACCCTGACTATAGATCGTTACATGAATGGGCAGGCAGCCTACGACCTGGGCTTGAAGGCGTGCACCAGGAACACCTGAGAGTCGAGGGCTGAGCCGCCGGCTTCTTTCTCAGCCCACCACTCTTTCGCTTGCTCGGTGACATCTTCGAGCAAGAGAGACCGTTCTTCTTCTGTGACGATGATTGTCAGGTGATTTCCAACCATTAGAAAATCTGGAAAAAAAAGATATTTAGGCGGTTTTTAATTTTGGATGACCCGCCTCTACTGGCTCAGAATTGTTTTGTTCGACAAATGTCTATAAAACAGGTAAAGATGGCATCTATAAATAATGTTGATATGTTAAGTTTATGCAAAAGTACCCGAGTCAAACACAAAATATTGCACCTCTGCTTAGTGATAACTAAAACGCATTTCCAGTGACTTGTGAAGAGAAATTTAATATCGTGTGATCATAACTAATTAGTTTTGTCTCAGTCCATGATTTTTTACCATCACAGTGTTGGCGGATACACGAAACAACAACAAAAAAGATTAAGAAATAATCACCGCACCACTGTTCCATCTCGCCTTACCGGCAATCTTGTGGCACAAACGACAGATCAAGACCATTGTCGTTCACACCTTGAAGGGCAAAGATTGCTGTGGCATCGTTTACGTTTTAGAGTTTGAGGAAATTAGACGCTTGAGGACTAGAAGAATTGGGCGATGGAGGAAGTCTAAACTAGCACGAGTTTAGTCTATGGTCCGAATTTGGGGACATCTAGACGTAGTTTGAAATTACCGTGTCCATCGACGTCTTTTTCTTGTGTGGGCATAATTGCGCCTAAAAATGTTATTTAAACGGTTGTATTTGATCCTAGCTCGTTTAAGCCATTCAGTTCGAACCGCCCAGACGAGATGGTCTACATGGTAAAGATTCCGGCCTTTTGCACATACATTTATTTCCTAATTTATATTTATTTTGAACGTACACTGCCTGTCGTAAGGCCAAAGCAGGTAGTTATTTTGAAAGTAACAGCACCCTCAAGTATTAAAAACATTGTCGATCAAAGCAGAGATATTTTGCATTACTTAATACCTTTGTCGACGCATTTAATAAAGGTATAGCTTCTATAGTCTCTGGCAAGTTAAGGGTTCAGGCAACACCTACTAGATGAGAAAGCCTTAGTGCTTAATGAGATGGCGTCATCAGAGAAGGCTTCCGCTGGATGCAGATTAGCAATGAGTGCTGCGTGAGCACTCGGCTTCGAGTCAAGCTTGAGCCGAACGTTGACACAATCGTCGTGTCCAATTTGTGCCCAGCGTTGGCCTTCTCTAACGACGCCACCCAATTTAGCACTACGGCTTTGTTATCTAGGAAGTGTTGGTTTAGGGCGAGGGAAAGGTGGCTGGGAAGGAGGAAGCAGATGGATGACTGGAGATGAAAGGAGGAAACGTCCCCTTTCTCTAGAATTCCACCTGCTTCCTCTTCCCAACCTTTCTTTCCCTCATCTGAGCTCTTAACCTGTCACCGACTGTAGACGTTTGCAAGCAGCCGCGCTTCGACAGCGAATCTGGCCACCATGGATGAGAAACGCTTTGTTTGAGCGCCAGCCTGGAAATCGAGGGTACGAATCACCAATGCTCGACTATCATACGATCAACCCACACCAGCGGCAAAATGGCGGCGCCCAGAGGCCGTACTTGCAAACGTCTATAGGCAGATCTATGGTAAAGAAGCAAGGCATAACGAATTTGTCGCGTTTTACTCATGTTGCATTACCACTGCTCAAACACGCGACATATTTGTGAATATCAAAAAATAATGATCGTCTAGCAAGTAAAAAAAAAATGTTATCCGAGTCAAGGTTATACTTTATATATATATATATATATATATATATATATATATAGAGAGAGAGAGAGAGAGAGAGAGAGAGAGAGAACGTAGCGCAGGATGACGGAAAAGTATATACGGAAGAAAACGCACTTGAGACGGTTGTTGGAGTTTTTAAAACATATTATTGGTAAAGTTAGTCGACGTTTCGGCCTGAGTCAGACCTTTTCGAGACTGGTCTCGAAAAGGTCTGATTCAGGCCAAGACTCAGGTCTCAGGATTGGGTCAGTTCGGAGGTCAGATATGAGCAATATCTGCTTTGAAGACGAGCCACCCCTTCCCAACCAAAAACTTTCAAACACACCTTTTTCCTGTGTGTGTGTGTTTTTTTTTCACTTTTTTGCGCTTTTCTTGTTGCGCGAGCGTAAACAATCGCTCCGCTAACCGTTTTTTTTTTTTGCGCATTTCTTGTTGTGCGAGCGTGGATAATCGCTCCGCCAACCGTTTAGCTTTTCTGTCTTTTTTTTTAGTTTTTAGCATTTGCATGTTTTGGCTTCCTTTTCTCTCTGTGTGAACTACTATCTGATTTGACAACGTTATTTCCATTTCCTATTGCTCTTTACCCCCTCTAATTTCTTCTTAGGGGTATATAAACATTCGCGAGCTGTACCACTCGTTACCTGATGAAGAGCGGTCCCCGCTCGAAACGTCGTAACAAACTTCGAAGTAGAAACTCCGACAGTACGCATCTTTGACTTATTAACTTGTCCCGGTTCATTGGTTTTATATTTACCTTACTTCACCTATATATATATATATATATATATATATATATATATATATATATATATATATATGCATCAGACATCCGCATGCTATATCAACGAGCACCGAATTAAGGAACAAAAAGGCTCAAGGTACACCTAAGCACTTCTTATGAGTTGTGAATACGAAAGCACGCACGCCGCTCCTTCTTTAATCTGCGGCGTACAACGCGCTGACCTCGGGCGTGGAACGGTGGGGCCGCTGCCTCGCGTACACGCAGCGCCATCGGGTGAGCGATCGTTCAAACTGTCGTGTGCCTTGCGGTGCGAGGAAGGAACAGACAGCAACATAGTTCCCAGTAGTGATGGGCCGAACTTCTGCCGAATCGAAAGTTCGGCGCCGAATCTTGGGATTCGGCAAAGCCGAACTTTTGCCGAACTTTTCTAAAGATTCGGCAAAGATTCGGCAAAAATACATTGTTACCAGACTTAACGTTGATATTTCGTTTTTTCTGGCGAAAAGGGGTTTTATGTTTCTTTTTTCTTAACTTAAATGCAACATGTAATGCATATTGACATAGTTATTACTAAATAAGGTGATATTCTACTAGATAATTGTATCGGCGTAGTTTTTGTGTGTTTCCTGGCAATTTTAGTGACTCCTTGCAGAAGTGGCGTGACAATGAGGTTGGGTAGAAGCGAGCGTGGCGCAGTCACGAACCACGCTACCAGAGTTTCGGTTTCGAGGCATCATCAGCGCAAGCCTGCATGTGTGTGCACATTGTTAAAATGAAGGCAATAACGCTGCTTTCGTGCTTTCTCTGGGAGTCACCGTTTTGTGCGCGAAAACGAACGCAACGGTTGCTGAACCTTCCCCAGAAGAGATGATAATATTATTGTAAATATGCATGTTGTTCGATTTGAGTCACTTGACGTCAGCTTTGCGTGAAAGTGTGCGTCCCATATTCGCAACGTCTCGTTTTTAACTTTTAAAATGCCAGTTTCTGATGTTAGGACACACACGAACGTTTCGGAAGATAGGGAGAGTCAGGAATGTCGGATGTGCAACGTCGAGCATTATAGTTCTGTGTTTAGTTTTAGGCAGATACATGAAAATCACGAAATAACTATAATTGAAAAAGCAATATTATTCGGTTTTGGAACACACTACTCCAGAGCCGAAAACAGAATTGTTATAGTTGCGAGGAGTGCTTTAAAGTAATTGTCGACCAATGTTTCAGAATGCACCGCATCATTTGTCACTTGCGCGGTGGACTGCGCAAATTACTGGTCGATCTTCTATTCTTGAGGCAGAAAATATTGAAGAGAACCGCACTCGCTCACGAACGCACAGTTACGGTGTTGCCTACTCCACACCTTGCCGTAACCGCTGGTTGTACTACACTGCACGATGGTAACCGCACGACTACACGGCGTCGATTTGCAATTTATGGCCCCGTCGCGTTCTCGCGCGTGCGCAGACATTTGCCGAATTTTCGCCGAATCTTTGCCGAACTTTCCTTCAAAAGTTCGGCATTTGCCGAACTTTGCCGAATCTGAAGTTCGGCACATTCGGTCCATCACTAGTTCCCAGCAGAACGGACCCCTTGGTTTTTTCCATGCGCGGTATATATTGCCACGCGCCGTACAACCGATAAGAGGCAAGCGAACGCGGTGATCAGGGATAACACAACAGTGTGATAACACAGTCAAGATGACACCACACAAACTGACGTGCAGCGGCCCATGGGAGCCTCGTCGACGCGCGCCAGCCAATGGGACGTAAGCCGAAAATCCGCTCCTATTGGGATCGCGGAAACTAAGTGCCGTTTTCGCGCTTCAAACTGATGACGTCGGCTCGCTCCTCGGGACAGTTAATTCTTTCGCATTAAAATTGTCGCAGACAATGGGGTAGGTGTCCGCATATGCCCCTCACCTACCCTCCTGGGGCGCCACATTTGACACCAAGGATGCTCACCAATCAACTTCTCCATGCTTGGGTAGGGGACCTGCACACGAAGCAGCTCGCACGTTGTGGGCAGCAACCCGGCGGTCTTCAGGAGGTCCGTCAGGTAAGCGATGAGGGCTCCCCTGTCCGCTTGTTCCGCTACGTCTATGCTCGGAGGAACACAGCTCGCACAGACCTGAGCACGGAGAAACAAGAAGTACAGCTCGTAAAAGGGGTATTCACTAGCGGCCATGGTGAAGTTTGTTTCTGCTGACCACGTCCTGATTGCTAGCTTCAATAGTGCCCGTGAAACGCCTGTTCCACACAATCATGATTGCCAGTCTTGGCAGCTGCGAGCAGGTTCTGAACATGAGCTGTGAATAGCACGCTGAGATATGGCGTCCAGTGAATACCCCCTATAGTTAACCGCTGCTACTGCACTGGTTACACCTGCCGCGTCAAGCATCGTCTAACTTTAGTTAACGCAGTCCGATGCAGCAAGTTGTCATTCTTGAGAAGGATTTGTGGGCCTCATCTTGGTTGCCAAAATTACTGACATGTGCAATGTTAACGATACGATTACGAATTTTTGTCGCCATATTGTTAGCTTCCTTTTTGGTTGAGCTCTAAAGCACGGTGCTTTAGAGAAAAGGGGGGGTGAAGCTGGGAGAGTGAGTATGTATTTAAGCACTACATGTTGTTTTGATCAAGAGCCCGAGCGCCAGTCACTCCAGTGGCCAATGAGACACCAGCACATAGTCATTTTCAGCCTCGTAAAATGACGACTTGTTCTTACAGCGAAAACATACGCTTATTCTTAAACTTTTCAGTGTCGTCGTTGTGCTTTTTCGTTGACATTTTAATTGGCTCACGATATATTACGTTCAGTTTTGTAATCTTAAAGCAAGGATCTCGTCAAGTTTAACTTGATCCGGCGTTTTGTTCCAGCTACCATCTTTCTTGGTGGAAAAAAATAAAATAAATATTAATGGATTCTAGTTTGCCAGTGCACCCACTGGTCCAGCGAAATATCAGAAGAAGCAGATGCTATGGAGACCTGATTTTTGCGGCAACAGAATTACACCGTAACTCTGGGGATCTCAAAAACGAAAGCGATGAGCTTGCCTGCTGCGTAACGCTAGAAACGTGGTCGCTACGTGCTAAAAATAAGAACACAAAGATGCGAATGTTTCCACACCTCTCTGTACTTCTGCCAACGCTCCATTTTGGTCATTTTTTTCCGAAAGCGCATCAGAGGACTGGAAGCAGTGAAAAGGAGAAGACATTCTCCTCCGGGTTTCATCAACTTGGCGACATTTTTCAAGACCCTTTCTTGGTCCGTGATCCAGTGCAAGCAAAAGAAAGAGTAGACGCGATCAAACTCTCCGTGGCGTTCGACGAAGTCTGACACATCCTTAGATCCAATGTCAAGGACATCGTAGCAGATCTTGGGATGGGCGAAATGCTCCTTGGCGTACTTCACCATGTCCTCGGACACGTCAACGGCCACGATCCTTCGGCACGGCGGGCAGCGGGGGAGAAGGCAGTCGCGCGTGAGGTCTCCAGGACCGCAGCCCACGTCGAGAAACTGGTGGTCGGTGGTGTCCTCACTCCCAAATGATCCTTCGAGTAGTTCCAAAACATGGATGCTCTTTTCTCGCTGCAGTTGATTTCTCACCACGTACTCGTCAGGCCTCATGGTGCTGGAAATGGCCACGTCTTTCACGGACATACTTGGGGCTCCGTCGGTGACGGTCGCAGGGCGCTGTTTTGAAATAGCGTTGAAAAAGAGTTCGCTTAGCGCGACTTCACACTGCTCAAATAACTACGTATGACCCAAAAATACTCTTGTTTTTCACGAGTCACCGAAAAAATAGTTGAAATGAGGGCAGGATGTACTACTCTTTAATCTAGGGCAACGAACATTGCAGAAACAGCTGGAGCCCATTGCACTCACCAGATTGAGCATTGCGTTTTTTTTTAGACCTATAATTTGTAGTCATTATATTATATTTATTTCATTATATATTATTTTTTATATTAAATGATAATATGAAAAAAATTTACCTTTTGTTTAGTCGAAAGCGAATAACAGTGAGTACTCGAAAACTATCAGGCTGTTTGCTTTTCAATTCGAACATATAGAAAAATAAAAGGGGAGTGAAGCCGAGTTCCAACTTCATCATGTATTTATCGGGCTCGGTGGACATTTGATGAGGGGATGCTCGAAACGGAAACTTGAATAATTAACAAAAATTTCTTAATTAATTTTATTACTGGTTTGAAGAGTCATATTAGAATTGCGGTATTGACAGAAATTAATATATCATAGACTAGGTTAATATAAAGAATTTGCGAAGGGGTAACTTTTATGACAGATCATTTCAACATTTTTCGAGCTTTCTCGCCTGATTTAAAAATTGCACTCAGAAAGAGCATCACAAGCCCTGTCCACAAAGGCGCTTGGAAGAGTGACGTCGTCGTTTCAATTATATCACTGTGGCCAATTCCTGGCCAGTAGTTTTTTGGGTACCCCAGCTGTTCACGATACTAGTAGGGAATTAGCTGTTGTATGTTTGTTCTGTTTCAGATAGGATTATACATACTTGATTGAAAAGGGTATTTACACCTTACCAACTTTGCATATTTCTAATGGGATAATTGTTAATGTTTGTTTCATGCAGCCCTTCTTCCTGAATCGAGAAAAGGCCCCAAAGAGGGAATACTTCGCGGCAGATGGGTATCACGTCCACCGTATCCTTGGGGTCCGCAAGATGAGCAAGCTCGTCAAGCTCCAGGTCAGGAAGAAGCTCGGAGCACAGTGGATTGGTGTCAGACACTGCCTGGAGCTACCACAGATCCACTCGTGCAGCCACTGCACACTCGTGCAGCCACTGCAGGACAAGAGGCCACAAGTTGTGGTTGTGCCTGAACTTCATCCGCCACCAATAACCATGGTAAGCTGTGCCAAACTGCATTTAGCTAAAAAAAACACAGGGTCTCTTTTGTTATCCCCAAGACGACTTGAAGGCGAAAACCCAAGCGCCGATGCATTAAAGACAGACACATGATTTACGGATGCGGCGGTACTTCAAGTGTACACCAAGTAAACAATCTAATCTCGAAGACTGCATAAACATTGTGGCTCTCTGAAATCCGAAATACACTATGGGCAATCTTTATTAAGGCGAAAACCTTATATGTCTCATCGTTCAGTCCTTGAAAAAAAAAACACGTCGACAATACGAAAGGTACCAAAACGTTTACGTGACATCTGCAAATATTAATATTCCTCCAAAAAGACTTTTAGCCCACGTCCCTTGGGTGGCGTCGAACCAGCAACCTTTCGTTCAGTAGTTCAATGCAGTACCCTCCGCCCGTGGCGGTACGTAAACTTTTTGTACCTTTCGTATCGTCGACGTTTTTTTTTCTCAAGGACTGAAAGATGAGACATATAAGATTTTTGCCTTAATAAAGATTGCACATATGTAGTGTATTTCGGAATTCAGGGAGCCAGAACGTTTATACAGTCTTCGAGATTGGATTGTTTACTTGGTGTACACCATGCTAGGCCACCTGTGGTTTCTTTTGTATGCTTGTCTAAACAAATGATTTGATGCAGTAATGAAACCGTAGTCAGCACCATGAATTTATTGAGTGCTTTAGTAATGACAGAGTGTGCCTACTGGTTAAAGAAAGATTATGTGTTTTCAGACAAATTCGAAAAAAAATCCAAAAATGACTAGCCGGTAAAGATCCGTCAGACCGTATTTCTTCAATGAACTCCGATTGTGAAGGTTATACATGGCCAAAAAATAAAACCACGGGGTGGCATTTTTTCCGCAAGACTACTCAATACAGGCTTTGACTTTCCAAGAAAAGATCTCGCTTCCCTTTTAAAATATTGACCAGTTAAAGAAAAGGGGAATTATTTTGCTAATTTCTGCTAAGGACAAATCATGGATCTATTTCTTGGACAGTTAAAAAGCTACTACTAAAAACTACTAAACTCTGAAAACATGAAACCCCACTTATAAAGGAACACATTTGCTTTTGAGTGATATCCCACACCCTCTCTTCTTCCTGCAGCCAGCAAGCCATCGACTGCCCGCCAACGACGCAATTCTTTGCGGTGCCGGACCTGCCCGATAGAGTGACTGGGGAAGGTTTGTAACAATATTAGCATAGAGGATGTGATACACAAAGACTGCTGGACAGTACACGGCAGCCACATTGCTGCACATTGTTCTGCAAGCCTCGTGTCGCACGTCCTCTATGATGGTAATGTTACTTATCATTCATAGTCAACCACTCTCACAGCACTGGCAAAACCTTCTCAAACAGCCTTTTTAAAGGCCAACCATATCCGTTTTCGAGATGCCCACTCGTGGAAGCTGCCTCTCGTGTCTTGGAAACTTTATAGTTGAAACCATTAAAGAAAAGTGTCCAAATTACCTGGAATATGCCAAGATCTACATAACATCACTTTTACTGTGCACTCACTTTGCAGAACAATCTGCATAGTGGTGGAAGCACAGAAATTATAACATCTTTTATGTGGGGATGCTACAAACTTTTTAGGAGCCTTTAAGTTAAGACACAAAACACAAAAGTTAGAGAGGTACAAAGTTTAACATTTATTGCGTTGAAAGCGCAATGTTTCAGCCCAATATGCCATTGAAATATAAAATGTGCCTACAATTTAAGCATAGAAACACACTTCACTCATTTTAATCACGCGTCAACCTATTTTATACTGAATAGAGCAGCATGTCGGCTGCCCCGGGACAAGTTTGTGTGCAGTCTGCAGTCTTTCCAGCCTCCAAGAAATGCTGGCACTTCCATCATTACATGCACCGAAAAGTCAAGGGAAAGTAAACAAACGAGAAAGTAACTGTATGGAAAGGTCTTTATTCCGTGCTGGTCTTTGGGGAAGAGGGAGGTGGGGGGGGGGGGCACAAAATCTTCTTTTGCAAGCGGGGATCACAATGACGTCGCGGCAAGACTTGTAGCAGAACCTGCATGCCTGTTCGTTTACGGGTGCAAGCACCAAGTCTACCAAAATGGAGTTCCAGCTAGTTCACTTGTTGTGCGGCAAACATTTCTCGCACTGCTAACTTTTAGTCAAGGCAACAAATTCTTGGCCACAGTGTGTACACCCATGATGCTCGATAAAGATGGATTTCCATTGTGATAAACAACTCCTATCCACCAAGCAGGAGACACGTTCTCTAGCAGTCAGGCTCTGCCGAGAGCCCCAGGCCCGTACCTGCAAAATACACACAAAAAGAAACAAAGAAAAGCAAGCATTAGACACACAATACAGAACTGAGCAGTCGACAAAGTGCTCAGTTCTCTTACTCGGCAAGAGTAACCCATGCTGCTACCAAGAAACGGCTACAACTGAAGTGCCTAGACATTGTCAGGGAACATGAGCGCATGCATTTTAAGGCAAACACTCAGGCCCGATACAGCTGTGATCAAGTAAGATCCGTGTCGCGCTGCACCACACGAATCTCCGAACAGCACAGTGCCTCGGCGAAATAAGGAATGAGCACAAAGAAAAAAACTGATCTGAAACTGTCGACACGACGCTCACAACGAAGCTCGCAATGTCTTTGCACACGTGCAGAACAAACATCACACCTAGCTTACCTGCAAGCACCCTCAGACCCACAACCAAGACATGCGGTTAGAAAAGCAAGCATGCCATGTGGCTCAAGACAGCTGTGAGCGAGGAACACCCCTAAAGCTTTCAGCAACGTGCCAAACCAAGAAGCACAGTGCCCCGGCCAGCTGGTGTTATGCAGTGAAAAGATAACATCTTGGCCAGCAAGCAACAGATGCATACAGTGCATGCAAGAAAGTTATCATGCAGCTGAAAGCAGGTTGAATGCCTGACAATCGAAACATGCACTCCAAGCAAACGCCTGTTAGTAAGAAAGGAGGGTACAGAATAGTTAGCACAACGTGGACCTCCTCAAACTGTGTCGGGGTGGGATCTGGAACCCACACTGTTGTTGCTGCAGAAAGTATGTGCACCTCACTCGGGGTTCACATGGAACATACAACCCTGGCTGGCTTCGGAAGTGTTAGCTAAATATTAGCCGCTCCGGCTCCGCAAGTGTTAGCTAAAGGGTATTTGACAGAGCATGTGGATATATCTCTCCGTGTACTGTAAGGACCATACGCTCCATACAGTTTTATTGCATCTGAGGATGCTATATGCAGTTAACGGGAAAGATGGCATGCCTATGACAAAGCTTGGCTTCTGAATGAAGATCCTTAAAATTTGTGATTTAGGTGGAATATGGAAGAACGCTTTACCGTTGCAGACCGCATAGCCTTTCTCCTGCAGAGATAGTGTTGTCGGCGCTCGTAGTCTCCTTGGTCAGCAGTTGGAGCAACGAGAGACAGGAGATGCTCAAACCTTGAAAATACACAAACATAACTGGCTACATGCACTATTGAACAGATGGTACTCAGGAAAGCATCTATACACACATGAACTGTTGACGTATAGTACTAGAAGAAAAGTGCAAAAAAATGACAGATTCTTACACACCGTTACATGCACTGAAAAGGCTTGCACTTGCACAAATACTATAAAGGACTGTTTGCAATAGCTCGATACTTGACGAATTTCTCAAAGCGACCCGTTCCATCGGGCAAAAGCTTCTGGGACCAATTCACGAAAATTCAGTCGTTTGCATTAATGTGACAAAAGTAGTGATCCCTGATTGTGATTATTCACCTGTACAAAGCATGCCAGACAGCTAGTGTAGTGAATATACCTGCGGTGTTCAGTGCAAGCAGCCTTTAAACCCACCTGATAGTACCTATGGTAGTACACACCACTAAAGGCAAAGACAGCGCTTGTTCTTGTCTCGCACGCGATCGCGAGAGCGGGGGCAGGGGGAAGCAAAGTACCTTCATGTAGTCAGCCAAGCGTTTAGACGTTAGTATTACAAGGCTAAACCTTGTGAATTTGCCGTCTCGCGAAAGTACAGTACCTTATTTCACTGAGATGGTGCACGCTTCACGTTTATATTTATGCGGTGGTACATATGATGAAAAATATACTAAACATAAACAATAAAAGCTAGCATAACTTACCTGGTTCTTGACATACAGAAGGACTCTAAGAAGTCCCGGCCGTCGGGGTCCTGGTACATCTGTCGCACAGTGGTGGCGTACTCGCCGAGCGTCTTTCTAGACCTCAACAGCGTGCGGATGGCCCTTCGCTTCTTGATACCCAAGTACTGCTCACATGCAGCCGCGAAAGCAGTCAGCCGAGTCATGTTGACGGTTGCATTGCTGACGTACTACCTTACCACACAAAGGTTTATTAGCTCAGCAATCCCAGCTTTTGTACGTGGGATCCACACGAAACGCCATCACGAAAGCAAAGAAATGAAGACGGCGCCGAAGGCGCAACGCGCAACCAGCGCAACGATCCCACAGATTAATTTTCATTGGACGCTCGCTCGGGACCAAAGCTGCATTTGATTGGTCGTCACTTCACCGCCAGAATGCGCTCGTGCCTGCGTGCGCGCGTGCGCGTTCGCCCGAAGCTGGCATCGTCCAAACCAAACCGCACGATTCTGACTCAGAAAGCGCGCCGGAAACAGCAAAAACGTCACGAAATACGTCACATCCGGACGCTCACGACCTACGCGCGCAAAAAAGAAGCTTTGGTTTGGACCGCGCTTCACGTGACAAAGACTGTTCGCGCTCGACGGCGGCGGCTCACTGGTTGATATATACTGTTTCATTCGTGTCCCTCGGTGCTCTCACTGATGCCCAGGAAGCCATATGAAGGTGCTACAAGCACGACCCCAACAACCTAAAAGCACGACACATCCTCGCCAGGCAGCTTGAGACCAAGAACGTCTAGGTTACGATGCTCTAAGTCCTTGGTCAGGCCGTGGTGCTGGGCAACAAGGCCACCCACCCGTCCACAACACCGCTCGCATCATTTCTCCTTTCGCGACCATGGGGTGCGAATTCCTCACCCGGCCCTCAACCAATTATTACAGGGCCGGTCCAAAGAAACAAGATGGAAAAATAAGGCCGGACCCTTTACGACCCCTAAGACGCCATAAGGAAAGCGAGACGAGACCTAAAGAAGAGGTTCTTAACATTCCTCCCGCGCAAACTTAACCCCATTCAGCTTGGCCGCTCTCTCGTAAGCAACTGGTCCTCCCGCTTAAGATGAAGGCTGGTACGTAGTGCTGCGACTCCGCAAAAACAATGCAAGTGGGAAGTGAGTACGTGGAAGATCGACAGAAACAGATCCGCAGCCCGTCCGCCTCGGCACCAAATCAGCAGCAGCACCAGGAGACAAAGTGCCAACAATCTCCGAATTAGCCTGAGACCTGTCCGTACAGCCAAGAAACTCTGACTAGAAACCTGCTTCAACTTGTGTAGAAGTGCGGCCACTTTGCCGACACAATAAAGAAGGTACTCGGCTTCCTACCACCTGCATTGAAACCATCCAACATGGAAGAGTGACCCAGCCGGTGGTAGACTCAGCCACAATCATGGCGATCCTCGACTCCGCTGCTCCTCTACCTTGAGGGCACGGGCCTGGGTCGACGTTCAGAGTCCTATCGTACCTCCATGACGTAGATCGCCTCAGCTAGATCCAGCACTCTCCTCGAATCACGCCTAGAGCGGCCGTTCGGGTGTTTCCTTGAATAAGTGTTCTCTACTTACCTCCGATGTCTGACCGACACGCTCCTCAAATGGCACGCTAGCGTGATTTCCTCAATATTTTGTAACCGTGGCTTAGTCGGCGGGTTGTTGGCTCTGTGCATGTTGACATTATCACAATGCACTTGTTTTGCAGCCACTTGGCGACGCCTCAACTGCTGCCAGTCAGCTTGAGGTTTCCTCAGGTGGAGAGAGACCCGACTTCTGACCGCGACGCCCCTCAAATGGTACGCCTTCGTGATTTCACCCAATATTTTGTATCCACGGCCTATTCCGTAGAGGTTTCTTGATCTGCACATGCTGCCATTAGCACAATATGTGCTTCCTTCGCAGCCATTTGACGACGCCCTGACTGGTGCCGGTCAGCTTGAGGTTTTCTTAGGTGCAGAGAGATCTCCGACGTCTGACTAATGGCCTGTTCACACATGCAGCGGAGCGCTACAAGCGTAGCGATGACTCTCGCGCTAAGCGCGTGCTCACGGGACCCTTCACCAGCTTTGTATCGCACCGTCAAAACTGTTGCTCACTGCAGACGATAAGTAGCTGACGGCACGTGAGGAGCGCTAGACTAGCGCTTCGCTGCATGTGAGAACCGGCCTTAAGACGCCCCCGGATGGTACGCAGGCGTGATTTCACTCAATAATTTGTAATTGTGGCTTAGGTCGGAGAGTTGCCTGGCATGTAAGCCGTGGAGCGGTTCCTTTGCCAAGTACCGCTAAAAGATGTCCCATCCTGCGGATAGCTAGGTGAGTCTTGTGGATTGGTTAGCGTCCCAGTACTGTTTCTATCTTCTACACCTAGAGCCAGCGGCATGCACCGTTGCTGCGTTTCAGACTTTGACTCACTGGATCTTTTTCTTGGCGTGGCATGTGAGCTGTGGTTTCTTTTCCCTGCAGTTGCGAGATCTCTTTACATTCAAACAGGTGTCTCAATAGCCTATTTGACGACCATGCTATTGTTTTGCTTTTAGCTGATATAATTCAGTTTTTAAGTGATAGAACGTTTCTTTATATTTCATATGGCAATACTGCCAGCTAGGTTTTGGATATGAAATACATGTGCATACTGTGTTAGTTTGCTTTCAGGTTTCCTCGTTTTATCTCAGCCAGAAACCTGTGACTAAAGGGAAGCTGTTGTTGTGAAGAATTTTTTATTTGGCAAAAGAATACCAGAGAAAACTTTTTTCATATCCTTGTACATTTTTGTTCTGTAATACTAGTCAATAATTCACTGCTTTGCTAAAGACACAGTCATCTTTTATTTTATTTTTTAGCATCTTGCACACATAATTTGGGTTCAAATCATAAAATATAATTTGTATCCGAATGAAGTTTTTTGGGCCGATTTTATAGTGTGGAATGCACCATAGCCTGGATTCCTAAAGTGTTAATCCCGTGTCCCGAGGTCTTACCTGGCCCTAAATATCTAGCCTCGTACATGTGACCAGACTTAATATTTGCAGAGCAGGAAGTCATTGCTTACCAAGCCTGTGGCTTTCATACTTTGTCTCTGCTGGGCAATGTAATGCAAGAGAGAATCGGTGGTCCTGGATAAAAACAGCATTCCCCATACCCATGTTCTACGGGACACTTTTTTCTTTTGTTGACCAATTTGAAACAAACGGAACGGAATGACCATCTTTCGGACTGGTGGCCGGGAATAAAAAGAGCGGTCAGTACCCAGCCTTCTACCAGATACGTTTTTCTCTTCATTGACCAAGTTGCTGCCGGTCAACATTGGCCGGACAGGTGCTGATGATGTTTTCGGGACTGGTGGCCGGGGATGAAAAGAGTGGTCAGTACCTTGTTTTTCTGCCGGGGGCACTTTCTTGTCTTCGTCGACCAAGTTCAAGCCAGTGAACATTGCCCGGATGAGTGCTGATATTCCTTTTGGGGCGGGTGGCAAGGAGGAAACGAAAATTTGATGGCCAAGCTCTTGCCGAACATAATTTGGTCATTGGTTGCCAATAGAAAACTCCGTGGCCGGCGACTTTACAGTAATTTTTTAGTGACCTTTGGCCAGCTGCGTCGCCAGTGGCCGGGCTGACCAGGCAGCTGCCGAGCAAACATCAGCCATTGGCCAGTGTCTGGCCAAATTTTTTTACTGCCTGGGCCTCTTGCGCCGCACGATCCGCGACCGCCATCCGGAGCTAGAAAACGGACCACTTAACAAGCGCGGCAAAAAGCCTGCCGCGGGCCATAGCCGCCGTGCTGCACAGACTCTAGTGCGTTCACCCCGGCAGCCCGAGCACGCAGGGATGCAGGAGAGAGCGGTGCCTACAAAACCTGCGCTGCACCGACGGCGCACGCTGAACATCTTCTCTTGCACTGCCAGACCTACGCGGAGAGGAGGGACGAAGTCCTGCGGAAATATGAACAGCTCGGCTGTCGAGTGGAGCTATATGACCTGCCCTGGAGCCGACAGACCAACGGCACAAAAAAGCCCTCCGCGCGCTCAAGATCTTCCTTGTGGCCTTGGGCATTTTGGACATGACGGGATGGATGGGAACATCATCGAACACTGAACCTTGCACAGCTCTCCGTTTCAATTTTGTTTTCTTTATTTGTTTATTTCAGTACTGAATCTGCGGTCTTTTTTTGTTACTATTATGTTATCCCTCTCTCCTCTCCCCCGGGCGGTGACTTACGGGCACTACAGCCGCGCATTCTATCGTGGAACATTCAATAAAAGCTATCTCTCTCTCTCTCTTCGGGATTCTCTGGTTCACCTTCGTTCCTTCGTCGTTCCACTGTTAAATCTTGTGCTATTGAGGGCTTTGATGTTTGAAGAATGTGTTTCCTTCAGGCCGGTCGTAGTCTGGATGGTATCGGACTTTAGAGTTTCGGACGCTGTCACTCGTCGCAAAGGGATGCTGTTGTGTCATATATATTAGAACTTAAATAAACGCCACACGGATTACGTTTCGTCGTAAGGTACAAACGTGCGCATTATTACTTGAGTAGAGTTATCTCTGAAAAGGCGACGGGGATTGAAACGTAGACATGTGCAATCATGTGAGCTATGCGATCATCCTCTTCTAAGATGACGACCATTCACTTTCCGCGCGCCCTACTTGCTGTATAGCGGGAGATTCAAAGCACACCAGAGAATCAGCAATGCCTTTGACGGTGGTGATTCGTCCCTCGCCGCGAAAGGGCTGTGCGTGCACGCCTTCCTCGTCCAGGCAGGTGAATTTGTATCCAGCCGCCATTTCTGCAATCAGGAAGTACCGGAAGAAGGCACTGCGCAAAGCAACTTCCGGCAAACACTGATTGGCTCGCACCAGACGAAGCGCATTGCTTGGCGGAAAATAATGGTCCCCGACCGATCCATATTTTCCGCCGGCAACGAGCGGATTCACCACCCGGCTCCAAATTCCGCTCGTCGCCGCCGCGGATTAGCTTGTCAATTCGCAAGTGTAAACACACCTTGGTGCGCTTTACATGGAGCGTTTACACATGCGTATTTACGGGCAAGTGCGCGCCGGCGACGAGCGGAACTAGGAGCCGGGTGGCGAATCAGCTCGTTGCCGGCGGAAAATCTGGATCGGTCGGGGACCCGTTCTTTTCCGCCAAGCGCTGCGCTTCGCCTAGGGCGAGCCAATCAGCGCCTGCCGGAAGCTGCTTTGCGCAGTGCCTTCTTCCGGTCCTTATTGTTTGTAGCGATGGGCACGTTCAGTATAGTGGCTCCCTCAGCTCCAAACGGAGTAATTTGAGTCGGAGTTCACTGGACGCCTACTGAACGGCAAAACAAAACGCGGCTCTTCAGCTGCTCCTACCCAGTTTCCGCTTCCTCCTGTTGCGGACGGTCTCCGAATAAAATGGAAGCAGGCGACGCCGAGCACGATTGCACTTATTTGACGCCGGTATTGAAAAAGTCCTGACAAGGTCTTCAGAGAAAAAAAGTCCGAGGACACCTGAGCACTTCTTATAAGCTGTGAATGTGAAAGCATGCCACCTGCGATGTATTGCTTCCGCCTCACATTGTCAAAGGGCCTCGTCCTCTGCCGCGTAATGGTACGTTTACATGCGAGAAGAAATCCGCTGCCGCGGGAGCGGATTCGCTTTCGGAGACGGCGGCGACGAGCGGGTTGTGTTTACATCTATTTCCTTCGAGCGGCGGCGGCGGCGCCGGCTGCGGCAGCTGCTCTCGTAACATCCCGTCAAATATGACGAGAAGGAGCGAGAGTTCCCACCTCGGCTGCTGCTCGCCAGTTTTGCTGTTTTTGGCTCGACTAGTAGGCGTGAGCTTCACGTGACGCTGCATCCCAAACGGAAAGAACAGCGCGAAGCTGCCGTGATTACGTAGACGAAGAAGAAGAGATTGCGATGATTCTTCTCTCGTCTTTCCTGCTTGCGCGGAGGAAGAGGAGTAGCGAGCGCTGAAAAGCAGCGTCGCCGTCGGCGGTGGTGGGTTCGCCCATGCTTACGAGACCGCGAAATGACGGGACAAGCAAGCTACCTCCTTCCTCGTCTTCACTCGTATGCCAGCGACACTTCGCCATGCCAACGACGTGGGATGTCTTTGATGCCGCCGACGCCATTGCCAAGAACAAACAGGAAGAACGTGTACTCGTGACGTAGGCAGCGTCGCGCTGCGTAAGAATTTCACTTCCGTTCAGCGAACGCCTCGTTCGGCGGCAGAAATAGGTCCTGGACCTATACGGCTCGCCGCCGCGTTTTCCGCCCAGCGTTTCTCTCCAGCGGCAAAAGCTGGGCGGATTCGCAAGTGTAAACGTACCATAAGTCGCTTTGAATCGCGATCCGCTTGCGCCTTCCTACTGCCGAGCGCGCGCTCTCGTGAAATGGCCGCGCCGAGCAGAGCTCGGCCGTGCAGCAACTCCGGAGTCTGCCCGTGCGGACTCTGCTGGCTTGGCGGCCAGCCGCTCCTTCTTAGCGGGGTCCATATCACAGGAGCGAATGACATTTTTGCGAACAGCAACATTTGAGCGAATCGACGTTTTAGCGAAAAACGGAGGTGCGTGTTCAACCTCCCCCCCCCCCGCGGCGGCTCATTACAGAAGTGTAAGCCCATTTGACCGACCCGTAAACGCCGCTTCGCGGCGGCCGACTCTTCGCAGAAGTGCCATCGGTGAAACGTCGGCGTTCACAGAAACGTTATTCGATCAAGTGAGTGCCACCCCTTAGCGGCGGCCGGGTCGCTGCGCCGCCATGACGAGGGCTTCTCTGCTGGCGTTTCTTGGCACTACGCAGCGCGAGAGCCAATGGGAGCCTCGTTGCTTGAAACTATGACGCGCTCAAGCCAATTGGAGCCTATCCATAAGATAGTTGCTACAGACGACAGGCTTCGCTCCATTGGGACAGGGAGTTTGGGTGCCGTTTGGCGAGGCTTCAAAGCTGATAACGGCGGTTCGCTCCATGGGACAGTTAATGCTTTCGCATTGAAAGCGAGTGACTGTAGACATCAGCTCCGATGCTCGAAGCGATCCAAAGCAATCAAGCCCTTCGCAGGGCAGTGCAAGGATTGTTATTGTTTTAAAAACAAAAACGTTAACGCACGCAAAATATTAAGCTTAGTGAATCTACGCCGCTTTTTAAGATGCTTCCATATGGTCTCGCGTTTGTCTGCACTTAATAATAATAATACCTTTATTTTTCCAAATGAATTGGAGGGACAGAAGGGAAAAACCTCCAGTGGAGGCTTGACGAGCCCGAAGCCCCATACAATGGCAAGCGCAGCAGCACAAAGAAAAAAAAAAAAGATAGAAATGCACACACGTATATACATAAGAAAGACAAAAACTTCATCAGAATTATTATAAACACTACACAGTAGACACTGTTTTAACCCTAAAATAACCCAATACAGTTCAAACAAACAAGTAGATAATAGGTAACATAAGGCATCGATGAATAATCACAAGCGCAAATAGAAAGAACGCAAATCTTTAGTTGATATGGAGTCTATACAAATTTCGTTTCTGGCGAGGTAGTTGAGCAATTTAGGTATAGTGTAACGTAAAGTTTGTGTACCATAGTTTGTCTTACAGCCGGTAACCTTCCAATATTCCATGTGTCGGGTTAAATAGACGTGATCGTTCGGCACTAACTCGGATAAGCCTGACAAGAAACGCGTATTTTTTTTTTGTTCTCGAGTTTTAAGCTGATGCATAATCTATAGTCATAGAGGTTAAATATTTTTAGCATTCTGAACTTTCGAAACAAACCCTCACTATGGCAATCATAAGGCACATTACAAATAATTCTCAATATTCGTTTTTGCAATAAATATAGTTTCTGTAAGTTTGTGAACGTCGTGTTACTCCAAACGAGGCTACAGTAATTTAAATGGGACTGAAACAGGGCGTTGTATATTAATAGTTTTACGTTAACGGGTAGGGAAGAACCGTGACGGTATGTTAGTCCTATAACACGTGACAGTTTTGCCGCTAAGTGATCAATGTGCTTATCCCATGACATTCGTTCTGAAAAGAATACTCCGAGGGTTTTAAAAGTGCTAACGATTTCTATTGGGACGGAGTTCAATACGATGTCTCTTTATGAACTTCCTATAAAATGTATTCGCATATACAAGGGGAGTCGGCCGCGCCTGGCGATCAAGGTTTTGTCGGACGAGTCACCCGTCACCGCCGACTCGAAAAATAACGGGCTGACGACAACCTCTCAAAAAAAAAAGCAACAAGAAATGAAGTTAACGCACTGAGGCAAAAGCACGAACGTCAAATTGCGAAAGCAGACGATGTACGAAGCAAGAACCGTTGCAGACGGCGGTATGTTATTTCCGGAGCAGCATTTGGCATTTTATTTATTATTATTTATGGCGTGACACTTTCTGCATTGTGAAAGTTAACTGAGACCCCAAACAAGTTTATTTTCGCAAATATCCCGCGGAAACAAAAACTCGGATAAGAGCGCGCTTTTCGCTCGGCGCGTCCAGTCAGCGTCTGCAGTTAAAGAGCCGGATATCCTGACTCATCCAAGTATCGCCATTGTTTGATCGTCCCGAGGGCCCTCCTATTGAACGCCGGCAACGCGTCGCTATTTTTGGCCCATGGCGCATCCCACATCCAGACGCGCAAGCTGCTATTGGTCTGCTGTGGCTGTCAGTGACAAGCCGCCGTTTGCGAGCACGCTCCCGTTGGTCTACTGTAGATGCCGGCGGCGCGCCGCCGCGACAAACTGTATTGGAGGTGACGCTCCGCCATTTTTGGCTCAAGCGCGTCCCAGCATACACCAGCTTGGCGGTACTTGTTTACAAAATTAAAATTCATCCAGCGCTTTAGGTCCAGTGAATCTGAAGCGCCACTTCTGGATAAGGCAAAGAAACATGGCCGTCGTGTCGTGTCTCCCCGACAGCTACCGCTCCGACGTTCAAAAAATCTATTTTTATTTTCTTATTTTCTTTGTAGCTGTAGGAACTACAGCTACAAAGCTTGTCACTGAAATTTTAGCACAACAAAACAAAATAACACTTGAAATTTTAACACAACAAAACACAAAACATTTTAACACAACAAAAAATTAGACTTGAAATTTTAGCACAACAATGCGACCAGTTAAGGACATTTTCGAAAAAAACATCACACTAGCTTATTATTGCGAGCTATTTTAGCGTGTAAATTGTGTAGACACTATATTATGGTAAATAAACCGCTCTAAAGGCTGAACTCCATGGGACGAATATTCTGCGAATAACCGACGAATTTTGCCCGGCGGCTTTTGCTCTGCGCGTGGAATCAGCACAGTGGCTGCTACGTCGCGCGCAAAGCGAGCGTGTTTGTCGGGCGGCGTTCGCCAGTTATTCGTCACATAATTCGTTCCATGGAGTTCAGCCTTAACGCGCAATCTGCTTGACGCAATGGCGTCCAGCTGGTTCCGCAAACGTTTCTTGCGCTAGGTAGAAGAGCAACATGTACTGCTCTCATTCGGTTATTCTTCGGGTGACTGGCGAAAGGCAAGAACATTTCTTTAGTTACGTGAAGTTACTTGAGCCGTGTGAAGTCGGGCAAACCAAACTCTTTGTGAACGCGATGATTCAAAAACAGCGCCCAATTAGCCGCCTACATCAGCAAACAAATCAGGATATCTTTTTTCCCCTTTTTTGTAATCACTACTTGGTAAATCACCTAAAGTATGTCCGTCAAAGACGTGGCCCTTTCCAGCACCATGAGGCCTGAAGAGTACGTGTTGAACAATGAACTGCAGCGGGAAAAGAGCATCGAAGCTTTGGAACTATTAGAAGGATCATTTGGGAGTGAGGACACCTCCGACCACCAGTTTCTCGACGTGGGCTGCGGTCCTGGAGACTTCACGCGCGATTACCTTCTACCCCGTTGCCCGCCGTGTCGAAGGATCGTGGGCTGCATGAAAGGCTGCATGAAACAAACATTAACAATTATCCCATTAGAAATATGCAAAGTTGGTAGGGTGTAAATACCCTTTTCAATCAAGTATGTATAATCCTATCTGAAACAGAACAAACATACAACAGCTAATTCCCTACTAGTATTGTGAACAGCTGGGGTACCTAAAAAACTACTGGCCAGGAATTGGCCACAGTGATATAATTGAAACGACGACGTCACTCTTCCAAGCGCCTTTGTGGACAGGGCTTGTGATGCTCTTTCTGAGTGCAATTTTTAAATCAGGCGAGAAAGCTCGAAAAATGTTGAAATGATCTGTCATAAAAGTTACCCCTTCGCAAATTCTTTATATTAACCTAGTTTATGATATATTAATTTCTGTCAATACCGCAATTCTAGTATGACTCTTCAAACCAGTAATAAAATTAATTAAGAAATTTTTGTTAATTATTCAAGTTTCCGTTTCGAGCATCCCCTCATCAAATGTCCACCGAGCCCGATAAATACATGATGAAGTTGGAACTCGGCTTCACTCCCCTTTTATTTTTCTATATGGTCGAATTGAAAAGCAAACAGCCTGATATTTCAGTACTACTGTCGCTTTCGACTAAACAAAAAGTAATTTTTTTTCATATTATCATTTAATATAAAAAATAATATATAATGAAATAAATATAATATAATGACTACAAATTATAGGTTTAAAAAAAACACAATGCTCAATCTGGTGAGTGCAATGGGCTCCAGCTGTTTCTGCAATGTTCGTTGCCCTAGATTAAAGAGTACTAGTACATCCTGCCCTCATTTCAACTATTTTTTCGGTGACTCGTGAAAAACAAGAGTATTTTTGGGTCATACGTAGTTATTTGAGCAGTGTGAAGTCGCGCTAAGCGAACTCTTTTTCAACGCTATTTCAGAACAGCGCCCTGCGACCGTCACCGACGGAGCCCCAAGTATGTCCGTGAAAGACGTGGCCATTTCCAGCACCATGAGGCCTGACGAGTACGTGGTGAGAAATCAACTGCAGCGAGAAAAGAGCATCCATGTTTTGGAACTACTCGAAGGATCATTTGGGAGTGAGGACACCACCGACCACCAGTTTCTCGACGTGGGCTGCGGTCCTGGAGACCTCACGCGCGACTGCCTTCTCCCCCGCTGCCCGCCGTGCCGAAGGATCGTGGCCGTTGACGTGTCCGAGGACATGGTGAAGTACGCCAAGGAGCATTTCGCCCATCCCAAGATCTGCTACGATGTCCAGGACATTGGATCTAAGGATGTGTCAGACTTCGTCGAGCGCCACGGAGAGTTTGATCGCGTCTACTCTTTCTTTTGCTTGCACTGGATCACGGACCAAGAAAGGGTCTTGAAAAACGTCGCCAAGTTGATGAAACCCGGAGGAGGATGTCTTCTCCTTTTCACTGCTTCCAGTCCTATGATGCGCTTTCGGAAAAAATGGCCAAAATGGAGCGTTGGCAAAAGTACAGAGAGGTATACAAACATTCACATTTTCTTGTTTCTATTTCTAGCATGTAGCAACGTCGTTTCAGGCGTTACGCAGCAGGCAAGCTCATCGGTTTCGTTTGAGGGATCCCCAGATTCACGGTGTAATTCTGTTGCTGCAAAAATCAGGTCTCCAAAACATCTGCTTCCTCTGATATCTCGCTGGCCCAATGGCCGCACTGGCAAACTAGAATCCACGAATATTTCTTCAATTTTTCTTTGATCAAGAAAGATGTTAGCTAGAACAAAAAGCTGCTGCAAGTCGAACTTGACGAGATTCCAACTCCAATATGACAAAAATTCAACGTAATATATCATAACCAAATTAAAATGTCAAACAAAATGAACAATCACGACACTCAAACCTTTAAGAATAAACATGTATTTTCGACGTAGGAATAACTCGTCCTTTTACGGAGGTGAAAATGACGATGTGCTGGTGTCCCATTGGCCACTGGAGTGACTGGCGCTCAGACTCTTGATCAAAACAATGTGCAGTGCATAAAGACATAATCGCCCCCCCCCCCAGCATCATCCTCCCCCTCCCCTTTGTTTTCCAGAGCACCGTACTCTAGAGCTCAACAAAAAGGAAGGTAACAACATCGCGACGAAAATTCGCAATCGTATCCTTAACATTGCACATGTGAGTAATTTTGACAACCAAGGTGAGGCCCACAAATCCTTCTCAAGGATAACAACTTGTTGCATCCGACTGCGTTAACTAAAGGTACACAATGCTAGGCGCAGCAGGCGTAGCCAGTGCAGTAGCAGCGGTTAACTATTGGGAGTATTCACTGTACGCCATATCCCGGCGTGCTGTTCACAGTGCGTGTTCAGAGCGTGCTCATAGCTGCCAAGACTGGCAATCATGATTGTGTGGAACAGGTGTTTTACGGGCACTATTGAAGCTAGCAATCAGGACGTGGTCAGCAGAAACGAACTCCACTATGGCCGCCAGTGAATACCCCTTTTACGAGCTGTACTTCTTGTTCCTTCGTACTCAGATCTGTGCGAGCGGTGTTCCTGCGAGCATAGACCTAGCGGACCAAGCGGACAAGGGAGCCCTCATCGCCTACCTGACAGACCTCCTGAAGACCGCCGGGCTGCTGCCCACAACGTGCAAGGTGATTCGTGCGCAGCGCACGTACTCCAGCCTGGAGAAGTTGATCGGTGAGCATCCCTGGCGTCAAATGTGTTGTCCCGGGAGGGAAGATCATGGGAACATGCGAAAATCTACCCCATTTTCTGCGAGAACTGTTGTTTTCAAAATCGGTCCTCGTAGGCATAGCATACTGAAGTCTGACGCAAACCTCCTGCTTATATATGTATAAGCATGATCTTGACTCGGATTAAAATATATTTTTTCACTTTTACGATTATCATTACTTTATTGGTATTCACAAATATGTTACGAATGTGAACAGCGGTAATGAAGCATGAGCAAAACACGACAAATCCATGTCGGTCATAGGTTAAGAGTTGATGGCGAGGTAAAGGAAGGCTGGGGACGAGGAAGCAGGAGAAATTCTGGAGAAAGGGACGTTTCCTCCTCTCGTCTCCAGCAATCCATCCGCTTCCTCCTCCTCAGCCTCCTTTTCCTCGCCCTAGCTGAACCAACACCTCCAATAGAACAAAGCCCTAGTGCTGAATGAGGTGGCGTCATTAGAAAAGGCCAACGCTGGACACAAATTAGACACGACGATTGCGTTAATGTTCGGCTCAAACTTGACTCGAAGCCGAGCTTTGACGCAGCACTTGTTTCCAATTAGCGTCCAGCATTGGCCTTCTCTCATGACACCATCGTCTTCAGCACTAAGGCTTTGTTATCTAGAAGGTGTTGCCTGAACTCTTAAGCTGTCACAGACTATAGAAGCTGTACCTTTATTAAACGCATCGACGAAATTTTTAAGTAGTTCAAATATCTTTGCTTTTATCCAAAATGTTCTTTAATAATTGAGGGAGCTGTGAGTTTTAACATGTCTACCTGCTTTGGCCTTACGACTGGCAGTACACGTTCAAAAAAAATATAAATTAGTATATAAATGTATGTGCAAAGGCCGGAATCTATACCACGTAGATAATTACGTTTGGGCGCTTCGAACTGAATGAAGTAAATGAGCTAGGGTCATATCCAACATTTTAAACAACATTTCTAGGGGCAATTATGCTTACAGAAGGAGAAGACATCGATCGATACAGTAATTCAAAACTACGTCTACACGTCCCCGAATTCGGACCATAGACGAAACTTGTGCTAGCTTAGAACTCCTCGATCGCCCAAATCTTTTAATCCTCAACCATCTAGTTTCCTCAAACCCTAAAACGTAAACGATAACACAGCAGCCTTTTCCCCTTAAGGTGCGAACGACAGAGTCTTGATCTGTCGTTTGTGCCACAAAAGTGCCGGTAAGGCGAGGTGTGAAACTGTGGTGCAATAATTATTTCTTAATATTTTTTTGTTTTTCGTGTAGTCTTCAACGTCGTGACGGCGAAAAGTCATGAACTTAGACAAAAGTCATTAATTATGACCACACTCAATTAAATGTCCCTTCACAATACACTGGAAATGATATATTTTTTTAGTTATCCCTAAGCACAGGTGTAATATTTTCTCTTTGACTAGGGTATTTTCGCATAGACTTAACAATACAAAACAACATTTATAGATGCCACCTTTACCTTTTTCATACATATTGGCCGAACAAAACAATTCTGAGCCTGTAGAGGCAGGTCCTCCAGGTATAAAAACCGCCTAAATATTTTTTTCCAGATTATCAAATGGTTGTGAATAGCCTGACAACCATCGTCACAGAGGAAGAACGGCCTCTTCTGCTCGAAGATCTCACCGAGCAAGCGAAAGAGTGGTGGGCTGAGAAAGAAGCCGGCGGCTCACCCTTCGACTCTCCGGTGTTCCTGGTGCACGCCTTCAAGCCTAGGTCGTAGGCGGCCTGTCCGTTCATGCAACGACATGCAGTCAGGGTCTCGTCAAATAAAGTCGGGGTACAGAGGCAAAGGTATCTATGAGTCACTCGTATGAGCCGGGATGCTACACACTCTCAAAGATTCCGGCATGCGAACTGCCCGCGGTGCATTCGAAACACCAGACGTCCATCTCTCACTTTTTATCCGTCCTTGTATCTGGAAGTGATGCGGCAAGACATATCGAGCTCCAGTGAATAGTGCCAGAAGCTGCAGGGGCTGTAGGGGTGTTGTTCGTGAATTATAGATGTCGATAAGTTAGACGAAACAGTTGTGTCGTTCGAACAAAAAAAAAATACTCAATGGTCCTCAAAAAAAATTAAATAAAAGTGGGGAGGGCTAGGTCCTGCTCACAAGGTCCGTGTAGATCGCTGGCCGCAGGCTGGCGTAGATTCCATGGGGTTGGGTTGACGGCGGGATCTTGATTTGCAGCGGGAGCTTTTGTTCTTGCTGGGCGCCACATTTGGAGACCGTCCCTGCTCCCCGCAAGGCCATGTCAGTCCCAAGGCAGATCGGCGTTGAGATCCGTCGGGAAGCAGCGGACTTGATTGTTGGACCTCTTGGGGTCCGGCCGACAACTGAGGTCCAACGTCTTCGCACTCCCCAGCCTGCGTTCGATTGTCCCGCGCCGCTCGCTCTCACACCGCTTGTGTCCTTTTGTTTTCGTCTTCTTTCCACGCGCACTTCTTTTTCTTTTGTTTGGGATCGGCCACGACAGTGCCCTGTTCACCCTTGCAAAATTCATGGTCATTTTAGGCTAATGACGCGAGCCCATGCTCACTCCTATGCAGTGGCGTCCAGTGTTGGACAAAATACTCGATAAAAGTATTTAAGCTACTAAATACCTGCTTAATAAAGTAATTAAAATACTACTCAAGTTATTTTCACTCTAAAGTATCTTGACTAGAATACAAATACTTAGAAAATTAATTCAAATACTTTTGAAGATACTTCCGCATTGCGTAATTTGTATCGACGTCAGTGACAAACACAATTATAGAGTTCCACCAATCCGGTTTACCAGAATGGTTTATTAGCACGCATCAGGACAAAATTGCAAAAAACAAAACATTGTAGGGCTATTTTATGCAGTCAAAATATAAGTAGCAGGATATCAACGATACACGTTACGAAAAATATCTGGGACAAAACAAAGGTCATTTTAGTTATAATGACTACGTTCAATACCACGTCCTATGGCGCGTCTTAGACGCGTCGTTTAACTACAATCCACATTCCCTACATGGGGAGTTGACTATAAACGAACATGGGATACGGAAATGAATTAAGGGGATTCAACCGCTATTTATTTGTACCCTTTTCCTCATAGATGGCGCAGAATTTTTCCGGAACAATCGAGTTGCATGTGCGCAGCTGCGCATGCAGGTCGGGCGCTCGAGGTGGGCTCGGGCCACGGGCTGTTCGCCGCCGATCTCGAGCTAGATCTTCTTCGCTCTGCGTCTGCCGCTGCAGGAAGCGGCCAACAGGCGGTGCGAGATACGAGCCAGTACATACGTAGATTACAGTGGCTTACAAAATGTAGAATAAGCTCTGATTTCCGAATGAATTCGAAGGTCCATCCACGTTCGAAATTATCGATAGCACAAGGTGCGGCGTTCCGGCCGTTTGAACCACCACATTTAACACGCAAACCTAGTTTTGCGGGAAAAAATATATGTATATATTTTCAGAGCTTAATTTATAGCTAGAAAAAAAAAAGTGGCAGTTTTGCACTTATGTCCTATATCGGCCTGCTCTTCGTCTGCATACTGGTTTGCAAACCCGCTCCCAGGTTTTGTGAAGTAAAGCCCATCTATACTGGGGAAAGTGGCGCCAATCATTTTTGTGGAAATGCTCGAGACACGTGCCGCGCGCCACTTCTGGAAAGAACTATACTCTGTTTCACCTTGTGCTGTACCGCAGGAAAAGCTACAAGCGCGAGCTCCTTGCTCTAGGGCACATGTCGGCGGCACAAGCTCTCGTGCACCAAGGGCAGCTGCCAACGCTATGAGCTCGCGCTTCTAGCCTTCGCTGCGGTACAACATAAGCTGAAACAAAGTATAGAGCCACTAAATAAGCTGCGCTTAGAGTATCGGCACTCTGTTCCCCAACATTGTTGTGGGAGCCGACATTTTGGTGCTTGTGCAGAGTAGACGCAGCTGCCGATCGTCATGATTCAAAAGTGACTTCCTCAGCATTAGATTTGGTGTTAGGAAGCTCAAATAATATTGCTTTGCTCTGTCGCGAACTGTTTAAACATTTGTGGAGGACGGAAAAGCGTTTCCTGTGATTTCAGATAAAGCTTCAGATAACTGGCAACCATGAGTTTAAGCAACAATATGATGAAGTGTCGTTACTCTGAAGCGTAGCTTATTTAGTGGCACTATATATTGAAGAACATGGCGTCTGAAATCTAGTTCAGTGCGGCCCTGTTCCGCCATGATTTTCCCTCGTGCCACTAAATAAGCTACGCTTCAGAGTAACGACACTTGTCCATATTGTGGCTTAAAATCATGGCTGCCAGTTTTTTGAAATTCGTCTGAAATCACAGGAAACGCTTTACGTCCTCCACAAATCTTTAAACGCTTCACGACAGAGCAAAGCAATATTACATGAGCTTCCTAACACCGAATAAAATGCCGAGGAAGTCGCACTTTTGAATCATGACGATCGGCAGTTGCGTATGCTCTGTACAAGCACCAAGATGGCGGCGCCCACAGCAATATTGGGGAACAGAGTGCCGACCCTAAGCATAGCTCATTTAGTGGCGAGGTTCACACGTTTGCGCGGCTAGGTCCACACTTCTGCACGTCCAGAGGTGTGGACCTCGTCGGCAAGGTCCACTCTTCTGCGCGGCAAGTCAAAAGCAACAATAGCAAGCAACCGTTTCTTACCCGTGATCTGTACCAAGGAGTTCTTTGTCCAAGCAAGTGGCGCGGCTCTACTACTCGTCCACAATCGCGCGCCCAGTGCACGGCAGCTGACAACATTGGCAACAGGTATGGCAAGAAAGGACACTTTCCGTCTGTCTGCCTGTCAGCGAAAAGGAACCACTCAAATACACAAAACCACGTTGCACTCGAGTTGTCGTCGTAAAATCCATAAGTTGAAGGCGCTGCCGGCAACTACAAACTAAATTCATTTGATAAAATTCACGCTTACAAGTACCGCCAACCATTGTTGCGGAAACGCGCAAGACACGTGCGAGGAGCGGGTGCTCCGCTGCCATTCGCTTCCAAGGGCCGCTCATTTCAGTACTGTGCCGACAACTGCTTCCAAGGGCCGCTCGAGACACGGGCCTCGTGCACTGGCGCATTTCACGCCACTTGCAAGACAAACGCAAACACATTGAAGTGTTTTAGTCCAGACAGATGAAGAAAGATCGTTGGCCAAGTGAAATAAAAAAAAAAGGAATGGTGGCCGAGTGGGCTAGAGCACACCAGCTCGGAGCACGTGGAGCGAAAGCTCGCGCTGTATAACCCATCCTGGGTTCAATCCCCACCCCTGCCCGTTTCAATCTGGATGAGCATCGTACCGGCGTGCGGTCGTGTATCACTACTTCGTGATGCACGTTAAAGACCCCAGGCTACCGGTTGTACTGCACTGGCTAAATAGACCATTTGCTATATTACCCAAGCATCAAGGGGAATGCAGGGATTGGTGTTCCACGCGCCACACGCGCACGGTATCCCCGTATAAAATATTTGAAGTAAATATCCAAAATAAATCGTTGACGAACGCGCGTGCAAGATGCAATTTGTTTTAGGTTTTTGCTTTAGAAAATTTACTACTGCTGAGGCCATCACGTGCGGCGCGTGGAACACCAATCCCTGCATTCTCCTTGATACTTGGGTAATACAGCAATAGGTCTATTGCTCACCTACAGCTGGGAGACAAGTCGCCCGTTGAGGCAGACTATGTTTTAGGCTGTATAAACATACACACACCCCAATTTGTTTCCAGACAGGTAAAGTGGCACCGCCTCATTCCACCGTGACATAGTAAGATCACTGTTGAAAGAGGTGTTCATAACGGACAATGAGGAGTATTCACTGGATGCCATATTTGTGGGTGCTGTTTAGAGCGCATGTTCAGAACGAGTTCACATCAATAGGCTGCTAAGACCGGCACTCTTGATGGTGCGGAATGCATGTTAAAAAAGAACTGTGGAAGCTCGCCATCAGCACGCGCTCAGCATTCGCGCACACAGCTATGGCCGCCAGTGAATACTCCCTATAGCATAGTGAACTCCCGAGGTTACTTATGAAGACATTACAGTTATTTAGAGGTTCATTCGATTTTGCCTAAAATGTAAAAGGCAAAGAAAAAAACAGACAAAAAAAACCCGTACGCCTCACTTTAGGCAGAAACGTATTTTCTACTTATTGAAGGCACGTTTGGTTTTCTTAGTAATCCGGAAAACGGGAAATGTTAAATTTGCAACAAAAAAAAATTGTTTCGGGCGCCAAAACGCTAACGTCAAAATTCAATTTGCGTCTCAGAGTAAGCACCTGTTTGTTGGTTAAGAAAATATATTGTAATTGTTCAAAATAATAGAAATCATGCTTCATTTTTTGTTTTTATATCCACTAGCCACCAAACAAGGTCTACAAAGAATGAAAATATCTAAAGTAATGTTTCATAAAATAAATGTTTTTCGGAATAAGTATTTTATCCTTCTTTGAAACTCATTCAACTATTTTTTTTTTATTTCCAAACACATATTAGTAGGGTGCCTTCATGTGCGCGTGGCTTAGGGTGGAGTAGGGTGCCTCATGTGCGCTTTGCTTAGGGTGGAGACATCTGGCCATTTTGTCCCACACTTTCATTTTCATTGTTTTGTTAAGAAGCGCGTGAAAGAGCGTTTCCCTGCACGCGTTTGTAGCGCTGACTGTGCTATGGCGACATTTTCTTTTCGTCGATTTCTTTGTATTTTCCCCGTGAGCGCGTGCTGTCGGCATCGGGTACTACAAAGGGTGGCATCACCCTAAACAGAAGGACACTGAAGGCACCCTAGGGTGGAGTCATCCGGCCATTTTGTCCCACAACTTTTATTTTCCTTTTTTGTTCAGAAGCGCGTGAAAGAGCGTGTCCCTGTACGCGTCTGTGGCGCTGACTGTGCTATGGCGACATTTTGTTTTCGTCTGATTTCTTTGTATTTTCCCCGTGAACGCGTGCTGTCGGCATCGGGTACTACACAGGGTGGCATCACCCTAAACAGAAAAAACACATTGAGGCACCCTAGGGTGGAGATACCTGGCCATTTTGTCCCACACTTTTGTTTTTTCTTTTTTGTTCAGAAGCGCGTGAAAAAGCGTGTTCCGGCACGCGTTTGTGGCTCTGACTGTGCTGTGGCGACATTTGTTTTCGTCGATTTATTTGTATTTTACCCATGAGCGCGTGCTGTCGGCATCGGGTACTACAAAGGGTGGCATCACCCTAAGCAGAATGACATTGAGCCACCCTACACATTAGGACATATCTGTTCAACCCTGCACGATCTTAGGGTGCTTACGAGCCACGCTTGTAGCGTATGCAAGCGTTTGACCACGCGCGCTAACATAGCATACATAGAAAAATAGAATCAACAAAAGTATCGCCTTCATAGCCTTATCAGGCCTTTCGCTAGGAGTCTGCTGATGACTAGTGACACTTTTTTGCAACGTTCAAAAAGTGCCGACCAACGGAGCCATCAATTGTAATTTTGTTTTGTCTATGTTTATACAGCGGGAAGTTAGTCAGCTCTGAGGGCGTCTGGTGTCTTCGTTGGAGATGAAAGACAGTACAGTATACCGCTGCTTGCCTGATGACTTTGACGTGCATCACGCAATAGTGATACATGACCATGGGCGTACCAACCGGTGGGGGGCGGGGGCAGGCGCTTGCCCCCCCCCCCCAGTTCTCCGAGTGGGGGGCAAGGCATGTGTTTTGCCCCCCGGAAACAGCCGCCACTGGGCAGGGCAAACACTGGCCGGCGGCGCCCAAGGAATACCAAGGGCACCGCCCCCCGACCTCCGGGGGCATATTTTTAACGCGCAGGCGATACAAACCCTAGCAACTACGCTCACGCCGGATTGGCTGGTTCGTGGAGATAGGCGCTGCCGCCGTCAACATAGGCAGTGGTTACAATGCGAGTTTCCGAAGCGGTAGCGCTTAGTTGTAGGATGTCTGCCTCATACGTAGCAGACCCTGGTTATATCCACGGTGTGGGCTTACTTCTTTTTTTTTCCTTGAGCATTCTGTTTTGTCGGGGCATTTGGCAATATTTACGACATTTATTTTTTTACGATTAACAATGAAAAAGAACGAATGTTGTCGACGCGCTGAACTAAATCGTATGGGACTCTATTTACGGATGTGCATGGGAGACAGCGGGGCTTGGGTTGCCGGCTGCAAAGCGGCGTGTACGGGGGTAGAAGGGTGTGTGTGTGTGTGTGTGGGGGGGGGGGGGGGGAGGCTGAGTGGGTAATAGTTTTGTCATTAGCAGCCGCACACTGTCGCCGCGAAGCGGCGTGAACGCAGGCCGGGGGGGGGGGGGGGGGGTTAACGCGCTTTGAGTGATATACGCGCCGTCCGAATCCGAAATTTGAGTTTCCGCGCGTTGCCGAGCAGCCAATCCGGCGTGAGCGTCGTTGCTAGGGGACTATCACCTGAGCCGTAAAAGTTAGTGATGGACCGAATCTGCCCAACTTCAGATTCGGCAAAGTTCCGCACATGCCGAAATTTAGAAGAAAAGTTCGGCAAGGGTTCGGCAAAAATTCTGGAAATGTCTGCGGACGCGCACGAACGCGACGGGGTCATGGATGGCAAATGGACACCGCGCAGGCGCGCGCGGCTACCATCGTACAGTTTAGTGCAACCAGCGGTTACGGCGAGGTGCGGAGTAGGCAACACGGTAACTGTGCGTTTGTGAGCTTTTGCTAATGTGGTTCTCTTCAATATTTTCTGCCTCAAGAACAGACGGTCGACTAGTAATTTACGCAGTCCACTGCCCAAGTGACAAATGATGCGCTGCATTCTGGATAACGTGATTTTATTTGACCTCTTCATTGATGCAACGAGATAGTTGAAACATTGACTGACAACTGACAATTACGCTCAG